>CM053791.1:764200833-764501432 GCA_028749045.1 Cupressus sempervirens
ACATATATATGTATGTATATATATATACTCAAGTTATTTGCAGCCAAATTTTGAGGCCAAAACAAGTGTCATGTTCATATGCAAGTTGGAGGGCAACACAACTATCACGGTTGTGCATAGAATAGGGTTTAACTACACCATTAAATCATTGGCCTGGCCCCCGTGGATGAAGCGGGTTAAATATTGAGCATAATAGTGATTTTGTAGCTCAACATAACTAGGGATACCTGACAAGTTAACCATAATACAAATAAATCTTAAACTATGGTCCTCAAAGCACAAATTATGGATCTTGCATTAAACACATCTTATAAAATGTCTTTCACAACTTTGTGACATAAAAAATATACTTTTTTGTATATGTGTTCTTTAATACATTAGTCCAAGACAGGTCACTCATATAACTTGTATTTTCCTATGAAATCAATATGAACACAACTGCTATCATTGATGCCACTATTTTCCAATGTCAAACTCAATGATTGGCAATGATGTCAATGATGCCAATACTAAGAACAAAATACACTAACAATGCCTCTTACCCATAACTATAATTTTTTGTCAATGTTACTTACTCAAAAATAGTTAGAATATTTGTCATTAAGGACAACAACATAGATTTTAAGAACCAAAAAACTCCTCCTTTGTTCCTGGTGGTAAAAATACTAACATTATCATTCTCCTCCTTTTTTTTTCAACAAGGAGAAATAAAAGGTCTGAAAATGATATTAGTATGAGCATGCCTGTACAAGACCCGAGTAAAAGGAGAGTATATATGTGATTTCAAATGTAGTCCAATATCTATGGTCTAATTTCACATTGCTGGTATATGAATAGTTAGGAATATTAGCTGTAATGAACTAGAAAAGAAATTATGTTGGAAACTAATACTAAATTTAAAAAAAGTCAGAAACTATATTTCGAATAGAGTATCTTATCGATGTCATTTTAAAAAATGTCCTACTTTGAAGACCAAGAAAACTTTTTATTGAAAATGTGAATGGAGAAGCTTGTTTTATTAGCAAATCTAGAAATAGTATGTTAGATGACAATATTCAGTTGACATTCATGAATATTAAAGTCAACTATGATAGAGAGACAAACATAAAACTCTATAAATTGTTTAATATTAATCTAATCATCTTGATAAAGAAAACAAAATCATAAATTTAATAAATATCCATAGATGATTGAAAGCAGGTCCATGGCACTTGAGAATACACTAGTTTGGAATTGAAGGTCTTAAGACTTGATACAATTTAGATGGATTGATACTTGCAGCCCTGAGTTTGATCTTCATATCTATATTCTTCTTTGGGTAAAACAGGTGACAACGGCAAAAAAAAAGAAGAATCCTAACATTTAGTATGAGAATCACAAATTTCTACTTTTACATCCACTACTATTATAGACTAGTATTAGGTTCCAAACTCACAACCTCCTTTCAAAATAGCCCAATTCACTAGTTTGGAATTGAAGTTCTTAGGACTTGATACAATTCTACAAAAGACCAAAAAGGAGGGAAAAATACAATACCCACATGGATAGCAAAGACATCTGCTCAAGAAACTAAAACAATATCCTAAGAGTTGAATAAAATCCCAAAGAGCATAAGATCAAGTATTGGAGACATCTGAAAGAACCACAAAGTATCACATTTCGAAGTTGAAATGGAGGAGTCACTAGTCACATTGTTAGTCGCTATGATGCAACGTCTCGAATTTAATTTTTGATGGTCAAAATATATATTACAATGATAGTGACTGGATACCTAGTCAAATGCTAAATGAAGCAATTTGAATACAGTAAATCCTGATCCAATCATCTTATTTTATGATGCCTACTAAAACTTTTTGCAAATTTATGTTCCCAATTCAAAAGCAAGATTCTTTGAAGATAGAACAGCAGCAAAGGGCAACACAACTACATTAAAACAACAAAGGAAAAAATTTGTCAGAGTAACATGAAATATGGAACGAATAAGACATTTCCTAATCTAATTATTCCTTCAATTATCTATTTCTTACCAGCAGCGGGTTTTGAACCGACGAATGGTTTAAAGCTAGATGAAAAAGCTAAATTTGAAGCAAAAAAATAGTGAGTAAAAACAAGACCTTCGTAATGCCAAACTACCATTTGGCTTACCTTCAAAGTAAATGAGATGATGAGAAATTTTATTAGGTAAACATGAAATTCTAACTGGCAACCAGAAATTAAAGACACATCAAATATTTAACCCATTGCATCCACGAAAACTAGGCCAATGATTTAATGGCGTAGTTAAACCCTGTCCTCCACACAAGCATGACAACTTTTTTTCTCTCCAACTTGCACACAAACATGACACCTATTATGGCCTCAAAATTTGGCCCCATCTCTTTACCCTGCCCCCTTTTTTTTCATTAATTTTCAACACAAAAAACAAATTAAACCATTGGGAAAAATATACCGTCCAATAGGAAAAAAGCAAATAATTTGCAAAAATTGGAAATAAGCCATATGACATAGTCTATACTATATGATATGTTATATTTTCCTACCATATCAATCAACGACTAATGTTCTTATTTCATTAGCTAAGACTTTTTCACAAAGAAAATGATATTTTATGTCATTACTCTTTGTATGTGAATGCTAAACTAGTTTTTTAGAGATATTTAATGAGCTTCTATTATTACAAAATATGTGTATCGATTTTGAAAACTTAACTTGAAAATCTTATAATGTTTGAGTTGTCCAAATAACTTGAGTGAAACTAGGCATTATTGCTATATATTAGACAGAGTAATGGATTCTTTTTTCTATGCCAAGCTACCAATCTATTTCAAAGAAAGAAATCACCCCTTGAATTTCTTCTTCTTTTAATGAAGCACTTGGCCCAATCTCCATCATTGTAGATAGTAAGAGTAAAATCATCATGAAAAGAATAGTAAAAGACCAAAATCTAGTGTGCTAGATATGTACTTCAAATTATTTTAACAACATATAGAGGTCACGTTTTAGGTGAAGATTGAAACTCTGAGGCTAAATAAATATCTTGCATAATATAAGTTCTAGTAGAACCCAAATTTGAGAGGATACATATCATTGATCTATAAAGTGTATGATCAACATTAGATTTATATGTATGCATATGTATATATGTACGTATATATATGTATATATACATATATATATATATATATATATATATATGTATATATGTATATATACATATATACATATATACATATATATATACATATATATATGTATATATACATATATATATGTATATATGTATATATATATGTATATATACATATATACATATATATATGTATATATGTATATATACATATATATATATATATGTATATATGTATATATATATATATATGTACATATGTATATATGTATGTATATATGTATATATATATGTATGTATATATATGTATATATGTATGTATGTATGTATGTATGTATGTATGTATATATATATATATATATATATATATATATATATATATATATATATATATATATATATATATATATATATATATATATATATATATATATATATATATATATATATGAATTTACAGTTGCAGTTGTGTGATATATATGTATATATGTGTATATACATACATACATACATACATACATACATATACATACATATATATATATATATATATATATATATATATATATATATATATATATATGTATGTATGTATGTATGTATGTATGTATGTATATACACATATATACATATATATCACACAACTGCAACTGTAAATTCAAATGTTGTTTAGTTGATTCTATTTTTGGATTTTGCATATATCTTGGCCGCCTTTTTGAATCCACTGTTGGGGTCGAGGACTCCTTTTATTAAAATAAAGTTGTCCTTCTCTACTGCTTATATTGTAATTAAATTGTTAGTCCATGCCTTTAAAAAGGAAGAGACTACTATTTTCAGATTTTCAATTTTTGAGGATTTTCTTGCTTTCTTCCTATTGGAAAATTGATTTTCCTGAGTGCTTTAAGATAGAACATTCTTTCAGACAACTGCACATTTAAATTCAAGTGCTATTTGTTGGGCTAGAGAACTCCTTATATTAAAATAAAGTGTTCTTCTATGTTGTGTCTATCGTAATGAAATTGTTAGTGCATGCCTTTAAAAAGGCAGAGACTATTGTTTTTGGCTAAATAAAAAACATTACTCATTGATTGATATGCCAAGAAAATATAACATATCATAGATAGGGAGTGGCAAATGATGAATGCTCAATTATAGAACTTGAGAGCATATGCTGATAGAAATGTGAATTGCTAGATGATTGTATAGTTCATGATTTTGTCCTATGTTATATCTGTAGTCCTAATTTGCTTGCATATGTTTCTATTTCTTCTCTTTTTGTCCCTATTTGATTTGCTGATGAAAAATGAGCAATATGACAATTTTTTATTGTGCATGTTTTTAAATGATCTATATTTCTGATGCCACTCCTTGGTCTATTTCATTAATAAATAATCAGGTTTCAATTTTTCAAGCATGTTTAGTACGTATATGGAGGTCTGCACTTTGCCCTATTTCTATTTTTTATATGAGAAATTAAAAAATATATGACATGAAACTAATTAATTTTATAAATATAATCGTATTTTTCCCTGCCTTCATTATGCTAACAATATGATATCTGGTAGTTTTTATTTTCCTTGATTCCTTTTCCATTATTCTGTCTACTGGTACCAATAAATTTGAGGTACATGAGGTTGTTGTTTATGCTTGACCATCATCAATAAGGTCTATATGATAAAATTTTGTATTGGTTTGTACTATTCCTCTTATCTTATGTTCTTTGAAAAACTTTTCCACTGATTGGATCTCGACGAAACAGTAGGAGTTTGACCAACCCTACCCAAAACACATATCATTATATAAATTAAAGAACATTGAGAAAAATCCAATCTAGGATATATTTATCTATGTACGTATATGTATACATATATATGTACATATGTGTGTGTGTGTGTGTGTGTGTATATATATATATATATGTATGTATGTATGTATATGTATATATGTATGTATGTATTTATATATGTATGTATGTATGTATGTATGTATGTATGTATGTATGTATGTACGTACATGTATTGTTGTTAAACATTTCTAGTATTGTATTAAACATTTCTAGTATTGCTGTTATAATTTCAGTCTTTTTCTTCATTCTTTTCCCTTCCTATGCAAGATATGTTGATATTTGTCAAATTTCATGTTTGGAGGGCATCTTTGGGGAGTGTAAGCAATTATTGTGCACACAATGCCAAGTGCCAAGTTATGATTATAAAACATGTGAAAAAATACGACAATATGCTTTGAAAGGTACAAAATACAGATCAAGTTCTAATTTATTTCAAAATTATGCTATGTTAACTTACTATCTTTTTCAATTCAGCTGTTGCAATTTTATTGGTATATGCTGCGAACCGAATAGTCGAAGCATTCAGTTCAGGAAACAAATCTGGTAAAATGATCAAGGTATCATTATTGCTCAATCAGTTCTTTGATCTATGTTAGTTTTCAAACATTTGAGAATCTCTATTACTAATACTAGAAAAGTATTTACAGTTGGTATAGATAACAATTTATCCAGACAATATTGTTTCAATACTACCCTATAATGTTTGGATTTTTAGGTTCTCTAAGCCATATCAAAGTGGTTTTTTGATGTTACAAATGATTTTAGATCTCATATATTACTTACAGCTCTGACTGTTCCAACATACTGACCTTAAAAATGACTTAAAAACCACGAGCTTACAAAGCAACTACATTCTATTTGTATCCTTATCACTCCAAATCATCAACAAAGTCACGATCAATCTCATCTATAAGCATATTAAAAGCTAAGGATTTGGAGTGACTCTGTCACTTCATTTTTTCCCACATCTTGTTCAAACCATATAATGCAATCTCATCTATGAAGCATATTAAAAGCTAAGGATTTGGAGTGACTCGTATATAATTCATTTTTTGTCATTCATTATATGGTTTGAACAAGTGTGGAAAAAAAATTAGATTTTTATTATGAATTTTGTGTTCACCAATCTATGTTAAACTAATCAGCAAAGATTTAGTCCTCTGAGTTGCAGCGATTTTGAGAAAAAAAACCTAACTTTTAATCACCATATCTTAAATGAATTTTCACATTGAGGTTATCTAAGTTTGATCAATTATTCTCGATAGAAGTTGGTGTTGAGTTTCTTTTTTATTATTTTGTAGATCTATTGCTATTTATTTAATGTGCAATTATGGAGAACTTTTTAGATTATCGACTTTTGTGTTTCTGAGATTTTCTTACAAGTAAGAACCATTACTTGATTAAAAAGTTCACAATGTCTTTTAGACTCCTGTGGGGCAGCTATTAAACATCCACACCTTGGACAAGATTCTAGTCCATCAATAGCAGCAGTAGGTTTTCAATATAGATCATTGTTTGTTGTTATTTCTTCACCTATTGCTAATAAAGATAGCTTAGAAAACATCCCTTCTCAATTACATAAGCTTAACGAGAGAATTATTTGAATCTGCATAATCAAACCTTGGCTAATTGGACTAGAAAACTTGAAATTTTTTTCTCAAAGGTATAAAAAATAAAGCAATTTCCTCTTATCTTCTATATTTGTAGACGGATTCCATTCCAGTGGCTCGAGCTTCTTGTTGTTGTGTGGAATTGAGCTCATTTCGAACTCAAATTAGTGGGTTGAATAACTACTAAAAGAGGCCTGGCGAACTTGCTACAATGAGTCGACATGGAATTGAGTTGCCTTATCATCCTCTTCAGGTACGTTTTATTCTTTACTACTTAATGATTTTAATTGTTATGTTCTTCTTGTAGGGTGTTTCAAATTTGCTCATTTGGGTTTGAATATGCCACACTTAGAATTGGGCTAGTGGGTTGGGGATGCCATAGTGATATTAATCCATATTGAATATGGTCTTGTGGGTTAAGTTGTGCTACGCGCAAAATTGGCCTAGTACCCATTATTATGATATCAACATTTTCTCTATTTTAGCACGTCATGACTCCTAGGGACTGAAAACATCCTTGATAGTAAAAGCCCCCCATAATGTACTGCCATACGCCATTTGATGCTCCCTTTTACAATGTATATTGTCACACTAAAAACAAATATTTGAATACAACAACTTTAATATATGCGTTTTTGTGCAGGTAGTAGTGATTGCAATGTTCATGGTAGTGACATTTTCTTTTTATATGTTTCTTCTACCCTTTCTGGGGAAGAAGATTGTTGAATACATCATTGTTCATATCTTTTCATTTCTGGTATGCAAAGATTCACCGGCTAATTGTTCCTATTTTGTTTAAAAGGAAGCAATGCATTCTGATTTATGGATTTAGATTACACAGGTGGTTCAGATTTACTGTTAGTCATAGATGCTTTTCATTGACTCCACTAAATAATCTTTATCAAGATGATTAGATCAATACTAAACAATTTCTTTAGAGTGTATGGGAATAGCTTGTAAACAGAATCTCCATGGGCCACATCTTTATAATTAAATAACTTCTTGAAGCTGTAATGTGTTCTTAAGCAGCCCTCAACTTTTCCTATAGAAACTTTTGTTAACTTTTTTCCAATACTTGATCTTATGCTATTTAGGTTTTTATTCAACTCTTAGGGTTTTTTTTTAGTTTCTTGAGCAGATGTCTTTGTTGTCCATGTGGGTATCATATTTTTTCCCTCCTTTGTGGTCTTTTGTAGAATTGTATCAAGTCCTAAGACCTTCAATTCCAAACTAGTGAATTTGGCTATTTTGAAAGCAGGCTATGAGTTTGGAACCTAATCCTGGTTTGTAATAGTAGTGGATGTAAAAGTAGAAATTTTTCGTTCTCATACTTTTAAATGTTAGGATTCTTCTTTGTCTTTTTCATTGTCACATGTTTTACCCAAAGAAGAATATAGATATGAAGAGCAAACTGAGCCTTGCAGGTATCAATCCATCTAAATTGTATCAAGTCCTAAGACCTTCAATTCCAAACTAGTGCATTCTCAACTACCATGGACTTGCTTTTGGTCATCTATGGATATTTTAAAAATTTATGATTTCCTTTTCTTTATCAAGATGATTAGATTAATTCTAATCTCCATGGGCTGCATCTGTACAATTAAATAACTTCTTGAAGCTATGATGTGTTCTTAAGTAGCGCTCAGCTTTTCCTATAGAAACTTCTGTTAACTTTTTGAGTTTCTTAGCCTGTTTATGAAATGTCTGATTTAATTTGACTTCAATGAACTTTGGGCATTAGACATAGGAAGCAGCTAAGCCATATCACAAACCATGCAAGGGACATTGGCCCACTTCCAACATTAGGTGCATTTTAGTTCTGACCTAAGAAGTAATACATATACCATAGTATACAAATATCAGATTACATAGGGCCCATGCAAAATAGTGCCAATTAATTTTGTAGGGAAATTTAAATTTTGCTTTGTCCATCACAATTCTGGACAATTCTTCTCTTCCAGTCTAGCTTAACAACATAATCACACGTATACATCACCATGGTTTATATTAGAAATGAGAAAAATCCTCAGATGTTCCTTTTCTGGCATAGAAAATTATCAGTTTTGATGAGGCCTCCACTGAAATGTAAGTAAATGTGCCTAAATGAAATCAAAGATGCAAGTTATATCACCATTGTAATTATTTTCTCTTCTTCGATCTAATCTATCAACAAGATAAAGTACAGGGTTTACAAATCATTTTGTTGATTAATAATAATTAGAATCCTATTCACATTATATAACATTTTAATTGTATTTATTTCTTATATGTCATTGTATGTGATTTATTTTGACTCTAGTTCCCCACATCTTTTTTAACATGATTTATAGACAGTTACTCTGAATCAGATTATGTATTGTTCGCAAACAGGATTGTGAGTCTGTTATGGGTGGCAAAAATGGTCTACTGACAATTGATGTAATTCAACAAGTAAACAGTCGAAGGTAAACACATCGGTCCTACTCTATTCTTTAAGCATTGTTAAAGACATTGTCGACAACACCAAACTCAAAGATGGTAAAGATCATCCAAAGAATGAAGGAAATAGAACCACTGCTCATTGTCTTTTTTTTAGCCATTTTATGCTTAACCCTAAATTTAGCTGACGATTATTATACTGAAACCCATTTGACAGCAAAGAGATGTCTTCAATCAATACGTTGGAGCTCCTCCTGCACAATTTATTCTTCATTTCCAAGGATTTTCTTTTTAAAATGTTCAATCTTTTCGATTGTCATTTGAATTCTCTCAAAAATTCAATAAGATTGTTTTCGTTCATTGATTAAAAAACAGATCTAGTTAGAAATTTAGAAGCAATCTTATCTAAACCAATATGGATTGTGAAATTTTCATCCATAAATTTCTATGAATCTTAATATTTCTAAAAGCTTTTTTCCTTATAAATTCTTAATGTAAACAACGTATCCACAGGCTTATCCTCCACCACGACAGGGTTATCCTTCGGTTCGGTACCCACAGCAGCGTTACCCTCCACCTGGATATCCTCAACAGATCTACCTTCCACAGCGAGGACCTCCACCAGAGACATAATATAGAGGACATAGCTTCTGGAAGGGATGGTGAGTCCTCTGATTTTTGTTTCTTGTTATACGCAATGGATTTATCTTTAAAAGTAATTTCAAATCTATATAGGACTGATCTGAATACCATTCTAAATCGGTTAGCTTTAAGCCATTCCTCATCTCAAAACCCGCTAGTTGTGAGAAATAGATAATTGAAGGAATCATTGGATTAGGAAATGTCTTATTGGTTCCGTTGTTTTAATGCAGTTGTGGTGCCCTCTGCTGCTGTTGTGTCTTGGAAAAATGCTGCTTGTGAGTTGCGAACATAAATTTGCAAAAAGATTTAGTGGGCATTATAAGTTGAGATGCTTGATTAGGATTTACTGTATTGAAATGACCTCATTCAGCATTTGACTAGGTATCCAGTCACTATGATTGTAATATATATTTTGATAAACAAAAATTAAATTGAAGACGTTGCCTCTTCAAAATTTTGAGATACTTCCATGGTATCTTAACTTTGCATATTTCTAAAGTTTAACTTATAAGTTACATTTATTCAGTTTTATAGTTTCTTTCGTCTTATGGACTGCTGCTCCCACAGAGCTCATGTTATTAATTAAACAAATGTTACAAAGATCCAATCTATAGAAGTTTGCGGCACAAATAAATACTAAATCTATATGATGTCAAGCTTAATAGTAATGCTAAGATAAATTAACCTGCAAGACCCGTACTTTTCATTTAAACAGAAAATGGAGAGGAGTACAATGTGTACATAGGCTAATGGAGCAAATCGTTGAAAGGGGGATGGTCAATCCCCTGAAATTACATCGGCAGTAGGTATTAATGACGCTGTCTATACTTAACGATGAAGCAAAGTGCTGAAGGCGACAAATAACGAGGAAAATTATAGTTAATTGAATCTTTGGTTGGGTAAGAGATTGTTCAATTATGAAGGAACCCTCAACCATTCAGTCTCTATATACATGTACTTACCACTACTAGTCAGGACATGTTATTCTTGTCTAATGGCGAGCTCTCGTGGTGTATTAGCTCTCCTCAGTCTTTACGTTGTTTTGTGTGCTTCTGAATATGGGGATTGCAGGAATGAGTTGCAGAGAAAAGAAGTGGGTTATGATGGTGTAGAGAAAAGGAAAGAGCAAAACCCACGTCTGGCTTTGCCATGTGAGAAGGGAGGGTTGAAAGAGAGTACTCTCACACGAATCACCCCTTCATTGAGCACGCCTCTGCAAGTAGCCCACGGGATGCCAAACTATGGGAAACCGATAAAGGAGGATCAAAGCTTTCTTCAGCTTTTTCAAAATCACAATGATGATTTGAACACAAAATCAAATGAGGAAATGGCCACACAAATCAGCCCATTTAGGGACGTTCATGTGGAGGAAGTCAGGGTAAGGGAATCAAACAGAAAATCTAAGAACAAGAATAAAATTGATGATGATGATGAAGGGAAATTTGAGAAGAAGAAAAAGAAATACGAAAAGAAGAAGAAAATGAACAAAGAGGAGAAGAAAAGAAAACAGCCTTTGATACTTGAAGCACATTTAATTTTGCTTCCCATTATCGGTTCTATAATTTTTAGTATATTAAAACGTATCTTCTGAATGATTCTAGTAGACGTATGATAAGGATAAACTGTATTTTATTTATTTTCTTATATTTTGTGTTAGCAATTTGGGTAATAAGTCTCCGCTGTTTTTCTCTGCAATTTACTTTGCAGTTCTATCTTTGTAATGGACATTTATCCGTAAAAGAAAAGGTCATGTTGGTATGTTGGTAAATAAATTAGTATTTATGAATATCTAACAATCTTTCAACATAATTTTTTTCTTTCTCCAAAAAGAATTACGTTCTGTTGTCATTTCTAGTTTCCCTTTGAACAAAAGTAAATGGAGCCATTGAGTATAATTAAATAGAACTATAAAGAGTACATAAGAAATAATAATAATAGAAACTAATAAAAAAGCTGAAACAAATTTCCCAACTGGCCAATAATGAGACAAAAGGAAGCCTAAATCACGGCGAAGTTAGAAGAACTGAAAAAAGGAAAAAGCATAATATGATCTTGAAAAGATGAATCCCTATGAATAGATTTCTTAAGTAGCAAATATAGGAGCCCAACAAATAGCTTTTCAAAAATTATGATCAAGAATTGGGTAGCGGTTACACAGCATATGCTCAAAAGGGCTCCACAACATCACTCTATATTTTTGTTTTATTGAAAATCGTCAATCTATAATAATATAAGCATCATTTAAACTTCCACCAGTATTTTCCAAATATTTTTGAAAGATAATAAACATCGACTAACTTCTTTATTAATTGGTTATCAAAATGACATATTTGTTTGTTGCAAGTAATTTTATCTTCTCTTAGTTCCTGCCATGGGTATTAGTTAACAGGTGATTAATCATTTTCTTTGGGTCCAATAATTTCATTTCATTTTATCATTGTCATATTTAAATCAATGTTTGGGAACAAAATGTGATCGATTTTTATTGATTGCATGTACAATATGGATGCTGGCAGTTTTCTGTTAGCTAAACTAAACAGCTCACAAATTTCAATGCAAGAGAAGGCACATGTATTGAGGGTGTTAGTTTAGTTAGCTTTGGAAAGCTATTCGTCCATATGTTATTATTTAGCAAGTGATTGTTTTGCTAACTAATTTGTTAGAGTTAGGATAAATATTTATTAATTAATTGACCACTTTTGGAATCAACTAGAAACCAACTTGGTTAGGGTTGTTAAGTTGTTTTAATCTCGACTGTCGATTGAGAATCAATCTTGGCCATTGGTTTTTCAACAAGAGTAGTATAAAAAGAGGTCGGGGGGTATTTGGAGAACAATAAGTTTGTAGAAGCCTTTGCAGTCTTGGCAAATGAGTTTGTAGTGATAGCAAACAATCTTGTAGTGTTAGCAAGGCCGCAGTGATAGCATTGGGGATAATGACGAAGGAATATCAATAGGAGAAATTAGTAGGTTGTCTGTTGTTCTGTCAATTAGAGGCAAGGAATTTTGTATCTCTTGATTTGTTGTAGTTAATATAATTTCCTCCTCTATAGAACTGGCTTTCCCTTAGGGATTTTTTCAGGGACAAATTTATTTGAAAATATTGTGTCATTTGTGTTGTGAATTTCTTTCCATATTTTATTGATGAAGTTGTAGTTGTGTATTTTTTCGATATTAGCTAGAAATTTATTTTCGACAGTTTAATAATCATTTGCAATAGGAGATTAATAATCAGTGATTACAATAGGAATTTTCACATGGTATCAGAAAGGTGTTGAGGGTAGAAGAGTTTTTCCCTCGGAAAGAAATTGAAGGTTTATAAAACCTAGATTGATCTCTTTAGATTTATATTGTTTTAATCCCTTGAGATGGCTTCAGCTAGTTTGAGAGATCAAGACAGATTGGATGGTGCCTCAAATTTTGGTGTCTAGAAGACCCAACTTTCTTTATTGTTGGAAGAGAATGGTATCAAAGGTGATGCTACCACTTGTATAGCTATACCTATAGATGTTACACAGCTTGCAACATACAAGAAGGAAGATGCCAAGGTGAGGAGGATAATCCTTGATGGTGTCAAGGATCATATTATTCCACATATATTGGAGCTAGATACAATGAAGAAGATGTGGGACATCATTTTGAATTTATACCAGAATGCTACCAGCAATAGGAAGATGATTCTTAGAGAGAAGTTGAAGAATACTTGAATGAACTAGGCAAAAGACATCACAAGTTACTTCACCAAGCTTAGACTTGTCAAGGACATGTTAGTAGCTATTGGAGATAGCCCTAATGATGTCGAGTTAGTGAAAATAGCCCTAAATGGGTTTACTAAACAATGGAGTGTCTTTGTTCAAGTTGTTAGTGGACGAGATACCTTACCGAGTTGATATCAACTATGGACCAATTTCACTCAATAGGGGTTTAGACTAAGTCTTGTAAATGTGGCCACCAAGAGTCAGAAAAGTGAGGTGGAACAAGAAAATGTTGCCCTAGCAGGGAAAGGGAAAGCAAAGAAGGGGTGTAGCAGAGGATCAAATGCACAAAGTGAGAAGAAGAAGAAGGACCTTTCTAAGGTCAAGTGCTTTGGATGTCACGAGTATGGTCACTATGTTAGTGATTGCCTAGAAAGGAAGAAGGCAAAGAAGCAGGTGGCAGCTTCAACAAGTGCAGAAGAACTCTCTAGTAGAATGGACGATGAGTTTGCACTTATAGCTTGTATGGCGAGCTCAACCTCATAGACTATCTAGTATATAGATAGTGGGGTGTCATTTCATAGGACAAGAGTTAGAGAATACTTCTCTAGTTATAAGGAGGAGAACACTAATATCCATATTTCTATGGGAAACTTGTCCAAACTCAACCCTATCAGTAAAGGGACTGTTAAGTTTTAGAGGGAGAATGGAAAGATAATTCCAATTCATGATGTACTGCATGTGCTATGCTTAGGTATGAATTTTATTTATGTATCTATTCTTCAAGATAGGGGGTATAATGTACTCTTTAGAGGGACACATGTGTTGATTAAGCACAAGGATTGGAAATCACCCATGACTATTGGAGTTAGGAGTGGTTACCTTTATAGGTTATAGTTTGATACTCCTAAGGCACTCATGAGCAGAAATAATCTTAGAGATCTTGGAGAGCTATGCCATAGGAGAATGGGTCATATTCATCATGGAGCACTCAAATTGCTTTGTGAGATGGTGATAGGTGTTCCAGAAGTGAGCACACAACATGATGATGTATGTAAGGGATGCATGTTGGGGAAGTTTGTGAAAGCATCTTTTCCAAGGAGTGACACTAGATTTGAAGGTGTTCTTGATCTAGTACATTCATATGTATGTGGACCAATGTCAACAAAATCTCTTAGACGATATGAGTACTATGTTTCTTTTATCAATGATTTCTCCACGAAGACTTGGGTATACTTCTTGAAGACCAAGGATGAGGTTTTCAGTTGTTTCCAAGAGTTTAAGGCTCTTGTGGAGAACTTGATAGCAAGGAAGATAAAGGTTCTTCAATTAGACAATGGAGGTGAGTACAAAGGAAATAACTTCTAGGAGTTCTGTACTAGAGAAGGAATCAAGAGAGAGTGGACTGTTCCTTACAGTTTATAGTAGAATGGAGTGGTTGAGAGGAAGAACCTTTCTATATTAGAGACAACAAGAGATATGCTACATGACTAGGACATGCCCCACTATTTATGGGCAGAGGCATGTAGTACATTAGTCTACATTTAGAATAGGGTTCCACACAAGGTACTAGGGAAGATGACACTAGAGGCAACTTTCACAGGAAATAGGCCAGATGCTGGTCACTTCAAAATATTCAGGAGTTTGGCATATTGTCATATTCTAGGAGATACATGTACCAAGTTAGACTAGACTATAGAGAGGGGGTACTTTGTTGGGTATATTGCAACCTCAAAGGCATATATGATTTTTATCATGGGGACCAAAAGAGTTATTGTCAGACTTAATGTTAAGTTTATGGAGGACAAGGCATTTAGAAGGTCTAGAGATTTTCTAGTAGATGATTAGAGTGAGCAATCAACAGAAGCTCCAAGGCCTAGTCAAGGGTAGAAACGAAAAAGTACAGTTACTAGTACAAGTGTAGGCTTAGGTGGTGAAGTTTAATAGAGCATGGAGCAATAAGTACAATAGGAAATGCATTTAAAAGAGTTAGAAGTTGATATTTCATACTTTATAGTTGGCAGCAGAAATCGTGAGGTTCAAGAGACACAAAGGGATACTCAAGAGTTTGTAAGAGCTCCTAGAAGGAGTACTAGAGAGTGGAGACAACCCATAAAGTTCAATGACTATGTGGCATTAGTTAGTCAGTTGGTAGATAGTGAACCTTCCATCTATCAAGTAGTTGCACGACATCAGGTATGGAAGGATGCTATGGTTGAGGAGTATAACTCAATTATGCATAATGATGTGTGGGAGGTAGTGCCTAGACTAACAGATAGAGAAGTAGTTATATCTTTCTAGATCTATAAGATAAAGCATGGTGCAGATGGTAGCATCAAGAAATACAAGGCAAGGTTTGTGGCCTAGGGGTTCTCTTAATTCAATTTTTTCTAATTTAAAGGCACATGTTGCTGATTGTTTATGAAAATTTGAGCCAGACATGATTTTGTTTGATTCTCATTAGTATTTCAAATGGTGGAAGAGCCCTCCAGAACTACCAATGTGAGAGAACAAACTATTCCAAAGATCATGACAGATGAAATAGATTGTGGAGACTATGTTTGGTGAGAATCCATAGGAATTGCGTAGTATGATGAAACAAAAATGAAATAGTTTTAATTTTTGGGAAGTATGATCAAACTATTGAGGGGTATGACTATAAATATTTCTCTCAAAAATAAAATCATTTTTGTTGAGATATCTTATGTGATCATCTATTCCATTTCTACAATTTGAAAATCAGGCATGCTCTGGAAAAGCTCACCAATGTATTCATCACTCAATTCTTGCAAGAAAAAAATGCCTAACTGGTAAATGATATTTTCCATCACAAATTTCATTGTCAAGATCAATGTATAAAAATCATATATTACTAATAATTTGTCTTATGAATTAGAAAGCTTGGATTTTCTCTGAAATTCAGAAACTTGTATTTTTAGTAACAATTTTTCTTTGACATTTTTCCTTTTTTCCTAGCATTATTAGTTTTCTTTCTTATATTAATTTCATTTCTTAGCTTAAAGCAATTGTTCCAATGTAGGACATACATTCAGGTAAAGGATATTGGGCCATCAATAGAACAATCTATTCTACAATGTGAGTTTTGATTACTGTCAGGTACAATTCTTATTAAGGCTATTGTTATACAATTTTATAATGAGTTTCATGTGAGTAAGTAAAATTGTGATTTTCACTTATATGAAGAACGTAATGTGACCAATTTGAACTACACCATAATACATACATACATACATACATACATATATATATGAAACATTCAACCCATGAATTATGTACTTCCAAAAAAAATCTTTCCAAAGATACAAAAGAGAAAAAAAAGCCAAGTTGTAGATTATTTGAATCAAGCAAAGTCCTTTTTTATAACCTCAAAATGTTTTTTTCTCATGAAAATGTACTTTTCTTTTCTTACTGTATTCTAAGTTTTCATATTTATTCAACTAGATGATTTTATATCATGGATAGACTAGAGCTTTCCTTACAGAACTAAGTAGATTTATTTCTTGAAGGATTTTGTATCATTGACAAGCCTATTTTGAATCGAGGATTTTAAAAGGGTTCCAATATCCCAAGCTAGGATCAATTATTTCACCAATCCTATTCATTCAAAACCCATCACTCCCATCACTGAAATGAAGGTCATTCAAAATTTTAAGAAATATATACTTTTATTAAATGTATCAAAAGCCAATTGATAGACAAGACATTTTTTAGCTTGATCCCATAAGTCAAATTGTATAAAAAAAGATCTGCTCTTACAAGTTCAGTGAATATATATACTCACTAGAAAATAATCCACAAACAACAAGTGTAACCATGCTTTAAAGATTTTTTTTGTAAAATCAATGCCTCAATTATGTCTTTTGTTTCATCAATGTTTACCTCATATCCTAGAGGTTTCACCCATGCAATTCTAGGCCTAACTCCTTGAATGTATATCTTATCACTATCCACCATAAAACACACATCATCCTTATAATCGTCAACTAGTTTCTTGGGGATCCGATATCTATTATTCATTTTCTCATTGAATGCATCAAAATAATTGTCCATGATGCTAGTGTAATTTCCCCCCATCTTAGCAATGTATTCATTTATTTGGTAAAGTACTGCCACATCTTTCTTCCAACCAATAATACCTTTTGATGAAAAGAATTTCTGAACATAGAAGAATAAACATATCAAAAGTGAGCCAAAATTTCATAGATTTTTTTTCAATGTCTTGATACTCTCCATGTTCCTATTGAACTAATTCAATAGTAGCTCAGCAAGGTCAAGAAAAAGGTTATTCTTGACTACCTTGTATGCCAGGTCCATAGCTTCACATGACACACTATTCAATTTTCTCGAACTATAGATCTTGTGTGCAATGACATGAATATCAAACTTCAATTCCATGTTAGTGAAATTTCTTATTTCCATTCCCCTGCCATCCCACTTAGCTAGGGTTTTCTTCTCTAGTTCAACTCGGCCTAGGGGTTTTGCTGTTTTAGCTTTTGCCAACATTAGGAGACCAATAATCCTATGGATCATCTTCTTTATGATCAAAATTGGTTGCTCTAGCCATAGCTGACCATTGTGCACACGAATGAGAATAAACCTAATCCATTTAACTTGCAAATCTCGTGGCATGTAAGGACTATGAGAAACCTTTTGCCTCGAGATGTTGATGCTTAGGTTTCAATACACCATCAATGCATAACTCCTTTAAACATTCATCCATTTCTAGTGTACCAATATCCTAAATTACACATTTAAAATGAGAATGAATATTGTTGATCAATAGTACCTTGGAAGGGATTTGTGGCTACACTCCACTCAGATCTATGGTTTCAGTGACAGTAGGTGTTAGCTTGAAATTTGGTGCTTTCCATTCTACACCACGAAGCAACATGTCTAATCCTTGTTTTGCTTTGTTGCTCATAGCTACCATCCTCACTCGGTAGAGTTTGAGAGAATTCAAAAACTTTTGGTAACAATTCACTTAAATCACTTGAATACCCTTAAAGATTGCTCTGCACAATTTTCTCTTGAAAATTCATGGCAAAAATGACTTCAATTTCATTCCTTTTATCAAATTTCATCATAGATGGCTAGTACAAATACTAGATCAAATTGACAGGCTATCATCCACTTCACTTGCATTGATTGCTTGGCAGAGTCTTCCATCATTTGGTAGCCACATAAGATTTAGTTACTCCTGACCTCGCTCGATAAGGAAGGTAACTCAGTAGAAACTGGTACCTCTTACTCAATGATCCCTTTGCATCTTGAATGCTGATATGTATCTTTTGTCCTATCAACTAGAATTGATATAGATGTCTTCTTTAGTAGCCTAGTTCCAGTTCTCCTCTAAGAAATCAAATGGAAGTGGTGGAGTCACCCAATTCTTGAGTGACTTGATAATCATTGCTCGGACTTGCATTCTTGATAGAATTTGGAACCCATTGTTGTCTCATCTACTTTTTGATGTTATCAGCTTTTGCCTTCTTTTCATCTTCTATTCTTCTAGTGTTCATATAGTTCTTGGCAAGATGACCAAGTTCTGTACAAATGAAATATCTTTTGGTAGTATCTATTTTTCTCATGTGATGCTTTACACAATTCGTTCTAATGTGTCCAAATTCTCCACAATAAGGACATCTGCACTAAGTGTTATAGTCCCAACCAAATATAGCTTTCGCAATTTTTTCTATTGGATTCAATATCTTGGTTTTTCATTGTGATGATTTGTGCCCATGCTTCTTACATTTTTGGCATGTGCCTTCAAATCTTGGTTTCTCATTGCATTCACTTGCTCTATGACCATGCTGATTACAATTGTAGCATTTTTCATTAAATTTTGCCATCCCATTGTTCCAACATTTGTTTGTAGTATGACCTATCTTATGATAGTGATTGCAAGTAGGTTTTTGTTTCCTTTGAGCTTCTTGCTTGGGTCTTTCACCTTTTTTTGTATAGCCAATTCTCGCTTTCCCTTTTTGTTTATAATGACTTTTCTCATTCAATTGATTCATGTCTACTTGGGATTTTATCATTTTATCATTGGTTTTCCTTTCAATTTTTAGACCATTCTACAATTTTTCATTCTTTGATGTCAAGTTTATGATTTCTTCATTTGCATTGGTGAACTAATCAATGAAGTTTTCTTGCTGAAGGGATAGGTGTTGAATTTCATTGTTCTTTCCTTCTATCTCTTCTCTTATCTTGTTTTTCTCTTCCATGACTTCACACAATCTCATTGACTAAATTTCTTGCTCTCTTCTTAGTTTTCTTACTTCTTCTTGAATAGTATTATTCTTTTCCAATAGTTCTTTGATTGCTTCATCAGCTTTATCTAAATTACTTGAATAGATTTCTTCAATCTAGAGTGAATAATTCATCTAGGTTGCAAGATATTTTCTTCTTTTTAGGGATTAGGAGAGTTGCTCTTTTTCTTTCTTGAGTTGTCTAATGGCCAATTCCAAATCTAGCTTCTCATTGTTAATATCATTGTCAAGTCTAAATACCTCCATTGTCTTTAATCTTTGCTCAAGCTATTAAACTTTTCTCTAAGAACCACAATGCTTTGATACCAATTGTTGGAAATATTATGACAAGCAAAGTTACTAAGAGGGGAGGGGTGAATTAGTAACTTCTAAAACTTTTATCCCAATTAGCAATTAATCCTTTATATGAATTCTAATCTAACTACATGCATGAGAAACTAAAAACATGAAAGCATAGACAACACTTTAACACAAGATTTGGTGACCCAAAAAACTTCCAATTAGAAGGTAAAACTAGGGTGGGGATGATTCACACAAGATTTAGTACTATGGTATAAAGTTGGCCTTTTAAGGCTTACAATGATCACTTCTGGTGATCTGCCCTATTAGGAGTATTAAGGACTACTAGGTTCACCTTGCAAAAGGATTTACACACATACAGTGAAGTATGCACTGAGTAAAGAGATTTACATAAGATTGTTAGGTCTACCTTGTTAAAGGATTTGACTGATCCACCTATTAGGATGAAGTAGTAGCTAATTTTTGATCTGCAAGTTGGTTTGCTAAATGAGATTCCTCTGAGTGTAAAAATCACCTTGTTGTGATAGATGAATCTTTGTTGCTCCTTATACTATTGTAGCCTTTGTAATTCACTCTTCTTCCCTTCTCTGATGATTGGTTTGCACTATTACACTCATCATACATTGAGATGCTCAGTTTACACTATTGTTTATCAACTCTATAGTAACTACTTGGTGCAAATTAAAATCTATCCATTGGACTTGGTAGTAACCGTAGAACTTGGTAACAACTCAAATGCTTGGTTAACACTATTAACTGTACAATATGCTTGGTATGAACTCACAATTTAAATCAGTGTATTTCACTAATAGCAAACATGACTTGAATTTCAACAACCAGAAGGGTTACTGCTTCAATTTTTTATCTTCCTCAGATCTGTTACTACTAGCAAATCTCCTCTAGCACTTGTGCTCCCTTACAAGTTAGGTCGAATATTCAGGGCTCTAAAAGTTGTCTTTGTTTTGGTCATTTCTTTGGACTATCTAAGTTCATTCTTAATTGCTTCAAGTCTTCCAAGCAGTGTCTCCTTTGTGAAATATTTGGTACATGATATCAACAACTATATCATCTAAACTGCTGACTTGAATGGTGGTGTTAGAGATATTTTCCATATAGCCTCATCATCTTCTTTGGTTCCTCCCTAAGCTTTAATACCTACAGTAATTTCTGATATCCTACCTATATATGTTCTTACATATTCATCTTCCATCATTATAGCATCTTGAAACACACAAATCCAACTTTGTTGCCTCAACTTCTTAGAATGTGCATCACCTTCAAAACTATTTTCCAAAGCTTTCCAAATAAAATGTAAAGTACCAAGTGATTTTACCTAATTGTATTCAATTCTAGGAAGTGCAGTCAATAGTGCTTCTCTAGCTCTCATGTCACACATGAAAAGATCTCTTTTTTCCTTGTTGCAAATTTCCAAATCCTTTTCTTCAATGATTGTCTTCACTAGTTTTGTTAAAATCCAATATCTCAGGCGCATACACAACAAAAGTTTCTTAACACATGGAACATTATGATGGTGGTAGTGTGAGATTTGAAAACAATGAACCTTGTTGCATAAAGGGAAAATGTTGTATCTCACTAATCAATGACCTTAGATGTGACAATGTTTATTGGGTTGAAGGAATAAAGAATAATCTACTGAGTGTGGCATAGTTGAATAATATTGGATTCAAGGTAGAGTTCATGAATGGGAAGACTAAACTGTTGGATGGAAAAGAAAATCTGGTTGGCTCTAGCAAACAAACAAAGGTAATCTATTCTACCTAGATCTCTATGAAATTTAATATTTTATTGCTCCAGTTGAAGAATTTTGATTGTGTCATAAAAGGTTATGTCGTGTAAAATTTGATAATCTAATCAAAATAAGAAAGAACAAAAGAGTAAGAGGTATTCCTAGTCTAGGGAAACCAAATATGGGTCTATGCAAAATTTGTCAAATTGGAAAGATTGGAAAGACTAGTTTCAAAAGAACGAACTATCATTTAGAAGAAGTCTTGGAGTTGGTTCATATAGACCTTTCTGTACCTATTGGAATAGAGAGTTATAGTGGAGATAAGTATTTTATTCTTTTTGTTTCAATGATTATTCTAGAATGATGACTATAATCTATCTAAAAGAAAAAACTGAAGCATTTCAAAAATTTAAGTGGTATTTGGCAAGAGTAGAGAAAGAAACTAGAAATGAGCTAGAGTGTTTGAGATTAGATAGACATGGTGAATTCATTTCAAATGAGTTCAATGAATTCCGCATTGAAAGAGGAATTAAGAGACAAGTATCAGCCCCTGGTACACCAGAGTGGAATGGTATAGCTGATAAACAACACCAAAGAAATGACAAAAGGGTCATTGCATCATCGCAACTCTCAGTTGTGAAGGCAAAATGTAGTTTTAAAATGACAATGTCTGAGCTAGATAAAGAAATATGAGTTGTATGTATGATTGATAAAAAAGTGAAGGTTTTACTAGCTTTGTAAAAATTGATAGGTTTGAAGCATTTTTTTTTGTAAGGATAGATAAATTCTATGAAGTATAGAGATTTTCATTACTAGTTGCATGATTATTTGAGTTTCAGAGTAGATATTGACTTGCAAAGAAATTTGAGCAATTTTTTAGCATATAACATCGAGAGTACTTGATTTAATCTTACAGAAATGGCTTAGAAGGAAGGATAAATGATAGCACAAGTAGTAATTGAGGAATCTACTTCAAAGGGAAAGAGTTCTAGCCCATTCATGTATGAATGTATGTAGATGCTACCTGGTTATTCAAATGCACTTGCTATAAATGACCTTTCTTTTTGAGATCCCTATGCATTCTGAAAATATGTAGAGGTGCCTCATAGGAATGACAGTGAACTGTTATGATATTTCTACAAGAATAGGATAGAGAAAGTCCCAAGATACAACCCTTGGACTAGGAATTTGGGAAAGTTGATCATGCTAGAGGTTTTTGTGGATGTTAACTTGGTGAAGGTGCTAATAAAATGTTATAACCTAGTCAAAAATTTATTTCATATGAAGGATAGGAGTATCTTCCTAGCATTGGATAAGGAAACATTCATTGAGGCATTTGACATGGGAGGCCCTATGTCATTACCAATTGACGTAGAAAAGTTCAATGAAAATTTCATAAACCACAAGAATTTCTACATGGGCAGGGTTAGGACAAGGCACATCCCTCAAGTGCATGAAGAGAAAGGGGAAATACCCAAGAGAAAGGATGTGGATAAAATCATGCCTCTTGAGTTCTTTTAGAGGTAAATGAAGAATATTATTTTTGATCTGAAAAAGGTCCTAGTTTAGATGGAACCATGTATGCTAGTGGCTCACATTAGATCATGTCATTAAATATTTAGGATCCCAATAAAAATGTGGAATATGATTTTATAGAGTAAATAATCACTAAGATTCATGATGGACTTATAGATGCATAGGAGGGAAATTTGGAAAATTTTAGATTCTTTCATTAATCTATGATCAGACATCTGATCCTATTTAGAAATGTAGATCCTTTTTATTAGAGTTTCTTCAAATTCATAGATGAATGGGGAGAAAGATTGCCAGTGTAGAGGTAGACTAGGGTATAGCAAAGATTCTACCCTTATTCTAATGTTATTTCTTTCTATAATGATTTTGCACACTCAGTATTAAAGATGATAAGAACTATGAATGAAAGAATACCTCATAGTGTGAAGAAGATAGTTATGCCAAATTTATGCTTTGATGTGGGAAAATAGATAGCACATAATTGGGATAGTATTTAAAAAAAAAATATTATATTGTTATTAAGGTTTTTGGTTGCTCCCAACCCCCCATCTTCTTCCAAAATTTGTGCCAGAGAGATTAGCAATTGTAGAGATATTCTAGCAATTGATTTCATTAAATAGGGAGTACTTAGGAAAAACTATCAAGAGGGGCACTTTCCTATGTAAGTTTACACAAGTAGGATATTTTGAAATAGGAAAAAATGTAATTGAAGAAACTAATGCTTTCCTTAGGGAATATGAATTGCCAATAGCCCTTGCTAGAATTTCTAACCCAAATAATGTAATCAGTAATGCTTTGAAGAGCATGAGGAATTATACCTTGTCTCAAACAAAATTCCTATGGGAGGAGGATACCATTACTGGAAAATTAGATGAAAAAATTTGCAGAGAGAGAATGATTAAATTTAGAGATGTAGTAGCTTTTGGGCAAGAGATAAGGAAAGTTGATTAATCTTTTAAAGGATTTTATCCTAAAATGGACTATTGGGTTAGGTTGGACAAGTGTGTTGCGAGTTTTGATGAAATTTCAGCCTAAGTAAGTGAGAAGATTAGAAGAAGAGTGGATCCTGAATCTATTGAACATGACATTATTGTAGAGGTTACTAATGATGAAGCAGATATACCTGAAAGTTCTAAGTGGGAAGAGTGGAGAAATAAGAAGCAGAAAATGGTGGAGATTTCACCAAAGACTCCAAAAAAGGCCTTACAAATCCTCCCAAGGGGCAGTTATTATTTTGATACTATGAGAAGAAACTTCTTGATAACCCAGGCTACTGAGAATGAGAAGAAGGTCAAGAAACTTGAAGTCCAAGCTCAAATGCTTGATGACAAGATCATAGAGGAAAACAAATTCATGAGTGATGATAATTTCATCAAAATAGAGGAATTCAAGTGTTATTTGTTTAAACTAAAATATAATAAGGTATCCCTACAAATGAAGCCAGGTGATTCAAATGAAGTAGTCATTGAGATGATTTATAAACTATAGGAGTATGACACTGCCACTGCAACCCTTCCTATAGAAGAAGCCAAAGAGCTAGTGCAGAGGAGTGGTATAATTATTTTCCCTAGATGGGATGTTAGCTCTTCATTAGATGAGAATATGGGAAAGAACAATATCTTTTGAAGATGAGAACCAGATGGGAGAATTGAGAGGCTTTAGGTATGACATTGATGCCCGAATGATGACAATATGGAGCTTAGCTCCAAAAAACCAAAAACCTACTCTTATGGAAATAAAAGAGTTCCCAAGGGGAAATGTTATTTTTTGGAATGTGAATTCTACTTCTAGTAGCTAGCTATATGGACTAAAAAATTCAATAGCAATGATGGGAAAGAATAGGATAGATGTACTGGAAGAACATCTGGAAGGACCCTATAAGAGGTATATTAAAACCATGAG
This sequence comes from Cupressus sempervirens, assembly GCA_028749045.1. Taxonomy (NCBI): domain Eukaryota; kingdom Viridiplantae; phylum Streptophyta; class Pinopsida; order Cupressales; family Cupressaceae; genus Cupressus; species Cupressus sempervirens. The sequence goes on from CM053791.1 coordinate 764,225,940, forward strand.
ACATTATGAACAAGAAATGAAAAAGACCTACATCCTAGAGAAGAAAAAACTTTAGTTGGAAAATGAAATAGTTGTTTTGAAGAACATTACCAGATCATTACAGGAATTGAAGAGAAAGGCATCTAGATAGAGGGCCAAGCATCTACCATTGAAGGTGCATCAGGTCAAGCCATGGTAGTTGATGAAGAAGATTTGGAAGAAAATAAGGAGATTGAGATTAGAACTATCAAGAACTTACTAGTTCAAAAGATAAATTCATTAAAAATAGTTTTTCAAAATGTGGATAATAATTATCTTATTTTGCAGGGAGTTGAATACAAGTGTTCAGAGGTAGTTGCTCTATTATCTCCTCTTTTTACCACATGGGGTCCTTACACTCCATTTTTTGATAACCTTGTAACTTTATTGGTACAAAAGAAAGATTTGCCAAAGGCGAGGATTATAAATAGTAGGAAAATTATAAATAAGGTAAAGGATTTGAATGATTTCTTTTCTAGCAAGTTGAAGCTAATTTAGAATAAAATGAAAACAATTGCCACAAGAACACATAACTTTGTGCTCATCATTCTAGATAATGATGGAGGAGTTAACAATTGGATGAAGTGGTCATCCTCTTTTGATAGCATTTTGAATCATCCCAGATCCATAGCATGTTGCAATGATGAAGCAAGTATAGTAGTAGTATATCATTTGATTGATGTGTTGTATAAGTTAGAATCAGAAATGTCAAAAATAACTGTAGAGGTTAAGGAAATAACAAATGTCAGATGGAATAAATGCCTTGAGAAATTGAATGGAGTTAGAGATGCTACATGGCCTGATGTAGATACAGATATTTCTATTTAGGAAGTCATAAAAGACATAAAGGCCATACCATTTGAGGATAGTGATTAAGAAACTCAAAGATGCAATTAAAGGCAGAAGGGACAAACGATAAAGAAAATGCAAGGAAAACAATAGAAAGTTGAAGACCAACAAAAAATAAGTTCAAAACACCTGCATAAAGTGCCCCCTGCCAATTTTACAAAGAACGTTTGTAATGTAATAATATAAAATATCTTTGTATTTACTTTCCAATAATATTTTGACATGTGTCCTCCCATCTGAAGCTTGTTGCAATCCTTCATATAAAAGGATTTCCAAGATGTGGAGTGAGGGTCCAAAGTCTATATAATTTTAATGTTTATGCTATTTTGTAGTTGGTCCAGTTAGTCTTTGTGTCAATTTTATGATGTATTCAATTGTACAAATCTAAGAATAGAAGTAAACCTTGAATGATAGTTTTTGTCATGTCTTGAGCTATATTTTGAGTATTACACTAGTGATGTATTATTTTCAAGGAATACTAATACAAAGAGGGAATTCCTAATATCTGTGTCTCTAAATTTTGTGTCCATTTTCATATACTTTTTTATTTTGAGATTGAGTGAGAAACATCATAAAATTTAATGGAGCTTGGATAAGTTGTATGTCAATTTATTGTTTCTTTTAATTCAAGGACTTAAGAAAATACTTCCATAAATTAATAGGGTTTCTAGGCATATGAGAGGGATATCATAAGAATGTGGTTTAGGGTTAACAACTGATAATCTCAATTGCAAGGAAATTAAATAGATCAATTATTTACTAGTGTGACTCTGTATAGCAATGGATAAGGCATTGATCATCAATTTAGATCCAAATTGATAAGTTCATGTGGTTTCACAAAGCACAATTAAAATCAAATCAATATTTATGTTTCTATAATGAAGAATCAAAGTGTTGGTCATTACTTATTTGTAATAGTATTTCTCTAAATTATAGTTGGATATTGTAATCAAGGAGTCATTACAAATACAAGAAGAATTATTGACCTTTTTGTTCTATAGGGGATAGATCTTAAGACAAGATTGTGAGTGAAATAGTTTTCAAGAAGAATATCAAAATATCCAGTCATTTCCATCCCTAAGGTGCACCCATCTTGGCCCTACAGAGCCTAAAGTGTAGAGAGTCTCTGTACTATGTTAATGTTGGACCAAAGCTAAGATCAATTTAGTTTGATATAGTAAATAGCTAACACTTAGACTAAATTTTATCTTCTGCATCATGTTCTTGTGTTGTTTGTAACCTTTTAGTTTTAAAACACTAGAATGTTCTTCACTTCAAAAAATCTTATATCAATAGATATTAGAGGTATTTTCAATCTAGTTAGGAGGTATTAGTGGGGTGACAATCATGTATCCATTTAAATTTGAATATATATTGATTATTCCATTATGTCTATATAACAAATTGAGATGCAACTATAGAACTATATCAATTGAACATCAAATTTGAGTTTAAGTAATGTAAGTAAATATACACATAATCCAATTTGAATTTATTCATGAAACAAAATACATATAATATAATGTATTCAAACTTAAATCTAGGGTTACAAGAGGTTGAATTGTGAAACAACTAGATTTATGCATTTATGCTATTCCAAGCAATTACAAGTGTTTGCAATGAAATATATTTTGCATCTTCTCATTTTACCATCAAAATTATACATAAAGATCATAATTCTTCTTATTACAATAACATCTACATCATGAAATATAATCCAGAATGTCTCAACAGAGATACAAGTTCCCTTTTTATAACAAGATTGCAAGATACAATAAAAGATAATCACAAGGAGAAGTCTCCAACAAATGACTCAAGGAACACTACAAAAGCTCCAAAACTAGGTTTCTCTATATAATAACATATCCAAGCAATTTTCAAAACACATAGAACAACCATGGAGAGCTCACCTCAAAAGGCCACCCAGTGAACTAGTAGAAACTGTAACTGACTAGGTGATACGTAAATCAAGTCTCACAACTTGAAACAAAACATAAGAACACCCTTCCAAGGCTTATACAATTGGGTCCACATTGAACCCTTAACATAGGGGTGAAGGTGGAATACCAAGTAAGAGATTTCTCAATGTAAAAACATATAATATACATGCCCTTTTGAGGCTAGAAATTTGCATAAACTTTCATACTTTCTCTTCCTTATCCCCTCCAAAGCAAGACCAATGTCATTGGCATGCAAGGGCCTATACAAATTTCATTTCTTCCCTCTCCTCACCATGAGGAGAGACTCTACACTCTCTTGGTGTCCAACTGAACCTTTCCCCCATACATGGCCACTTCTACCCTATCTAGGTTTGAGTAATGCCAACAATGCCTTCAGAGTTTTCCCAAAAAAACAAGGAAAAATATATATCAGAAAATTATTGAGCCATCAAAATGTAAACTAATATTTGATGCAGAAAAATATATCCAATCCTAGTTCAAATTATAGATGAGTTCAAACTCTAGTTCAAATATGAAACTATGAGCCACAAAAGAAAATCTAGCCTAAAGATCCTAATACATATAGTATGGATCATCTCTAGACATTTTTCATGTTCTTTGATAATAAAAACTCCACTTTTAGTTGTCACGTCTTATTTTTTTCCATTGTCTCAATTTGTATCTTTGTCACTAAAGCCAAGTGACTATAATCTAAAACTATTTTTTAAGGTATTTATTTAATAAATTGAACTTCACATTTATTAATCTTCGTTTGATAATGATAGCTTCCTTCAATAAAAAATGAAGTAACTTTGGATAAGATTGTCCATTTCCATCTATATTTATACTTTTGGTACCTTTGTATTTCACTATTGTGCATCTTAGTTGATAATAATACACACATTCTATATTCTTAGGATCTACAACTAAAACAAAAATATTGCCTATACTAATTAATTTGATACATAATTTTAGAAACAAAGCAAGATCTCTAGATTTTGAACATTACTCAAGCACGATAAATTAAAATTCACTCTTTTTTAATATATTACATTTTAAAAAACTTATTGCATTCAAAATATGGGTTCAGAGCATTGCCAAATAAGTTGGACCCCCTTTTAGGATAGTCCCTTTGTCTTCTAGTTTCTTATAGTCCTCCTTCCTCATAAACATAGTAATTCCCTTTAAATATTATTCACAATGATTCTCTTACATTGAAGAAAAAGAGAGGGAGTATTATTTTATTAGGTTCAGTGGTTCTTCAAGGGCTCACTTTGTATCATTCCTAGTATGCTCATTAAAGTTAGACTCTTCTCTCTCTCTCTCTCGTTTATGATGGTTGTCTATTAATGTATCAAAAATCTTAACTTCTATTGTACATTTAGTAAGACTAATATATATCCTACTATGTAAAATAAAATCTGCTTAATCTTGACACCTTATTCATTAGAGATATCAATTACATGAAAGGGGTGGCCAAGGTAGTCAAGCTATTTTACTTGTACACCTAGTAGCTTATGTACTAGAATTTATGCGTAATGTCTATATTTATTTTAAATATGAGTAGGTTACCTATTAGGAGTTCACTATATATATTATGTCAATTATGTTATGTTATTAACATTAGGGTCCCTATTGAGGTTTCCTTTAGTCGTCTGTGCTCTAGTAGAGGTAGTCATTTTAGGGCTTCTAATGTTTGTGTCATGGCAGTGTCCTCTAATTTGTTCTTTTACTTTGCTACCTCCTATTTAGGTGGGGAAATACTTATGGAGGTCATTTGTTGCTAGGGGAAAGTGGTGGTGAATGGGTTCAATGTGTATTCTTGTTCAGTTCTTTGTGAGTATCTCTTTCTTATTGCAAGAGATCTGGTCAGGAATAACATGTTTCGACTATGTATTTCACGTAGTGAAGAAAAGATGAATCTGTAGCTAAACTTTTTGGAGTGGAGATGTGTGTTGCTTCCTTCAAGGATGCTCTAGGTTTTCCTCTTTCCTCTATTTTCATAATTCCTATGGAGATGGAGAAGTTTCCTATTGAGGTGGAGATCATATTTGGCTATTATGAAGTAGAGGAGACTCATATCAAGATGTTGTGTACTTGGGATACTTTTAGTAGATTTTCTCATGAAAGAAGGGGGGGGGGGAAGCTCCTACCATTAGGTTTTGGTCTTCCTCCTCTCTTCTCCTCTCATTGGTATTATGGTGATATGGAAATTTATGTGGGGTTGGAAGACTAGGTATATGTAGGATCATGATGGGCCAAAAAGTAGTGATATGAAAAAAAATCACTTTTCATTTGAATTTGATGAAATTAAAAGAGTTTCTTAAAGAAATTATCAGCGTTTTATCGATATAATTGTTGTCAAATAATGAGTTTGTTTAGTAATTTTTTTTTCTAATGGAGTTACCTATAAAGTGTTGATTTATGTACTAATTAAAAAGAAGTTATAACTTTAAAACAATAAAACCTTCCCAAAATCCAAAAGATGCCTCACATTCTATGTTTTTCATACTATGTGAAAAAAAAAACAAATTTTAATTTTGTATAGTTTTGAATGAGTAAAGGTGATTAAGCATGATAGCATCTTTATTCCAAAAAACATTTTAGCAAAAATTCAAAATTAATTATTTCCTTTAGTATAAAGTTACAAATAAATATGCATCACATTTAGTTATGAGTCTAGTTCTTACATCTATAATCTTAAAACATAAATTATCATTTCATTGTGAATAAGGTGGTAGACATACACCAACTTCATAATTTTCCCTAAAATTTATGTACTTTTGCATTGAAATTCATAAATTATTTTTAATTTTAAGAGATCCATAAATTTAAAAAATAAATTTAACTATTTTAAAATATTTTTAATATGATAATAATATTTTAATTTATTTTAATTTTGTAAATTATAATCTTAGTATATTATTTATTAATAAAAAAAGACTATTCATAAAAAAAAAATTAATTTAAAATTAAAACGACTTATGCATAACTCTAGTTATAACATAGAAATATACTAATTTTATAAAGCTATGACGGGTTTACATGGGCTTCAGCAGAAGTTATACGTCATAATGTCCTAAATCGCTGGTACTTTCCTTCATAAGTAGAAGCATGCAATGACCTAAAAGATTGGTAAAACTTTCTACTGAGTTTTTGGGTGTTTATCCAATCCTCTCTTTTAGTTTTGTCCTGCAAATAAGTTCACATATGATAGAGATAGTTTTTGCCAGGAACCAAAATTTAGCGATTCGAATTTTGGAGAGTTTCAGAGTTATTGGAATCGCAGCAATGAAAATACCAGATATAGATTTATTTGGGATTCTTCTTCTCCTTACTACGATTTATTGGGTTATTTATGGGGCTCTCAAGCATTTCAAGAGGATATGGAGAAACTGCATGCAGATGGGTAGTTCAAAACCGCAAGATTACACATGATAACATTTGTCTCTCTAACCCTAATTCTCTGTATCTTCCTAAGTTTATCATATGTCTTATCAACAGAGATATTTACAGGTTATATAAATGTTAGATACTTGTTTCGTTATATTCCTCAAATGTTATAAAAATTTCTAAATCTTCAATTGTTCATTGTTTATTATGTAACGTCGCCCTCTCATTTGCTAAGCTTTAAAATATCTTTTAAATTTTTATTTGTTTTTCTTTAACCCACCAGTAATTCGTTTTGTAGGGTATTTACTCTTTGTACTTACCTTATGATTGGCATGTTTATCTTAAATTTTAATTTTCACATTTTAAACTTTGATATAATATATTAAATTGATAAAAAGTATAATCCTATTACAATTGGATCAATTTTAAGAGGAGGTAATAAAAACTTTTTTCAAATGGTTTGTTCTAATATGTTTTTTCTTAAAGGGTTAACATAAGTTATAATGTCTTGAACCCTAATAATAATTAATGTTTCATTTCAAATTGTAGTATAATCATTTGATTTTTTCATAATTCACACTAACAATTTGAGGAAAAATTGAAACATACAATACAAATTAAATGAAAAAATGACTTTTATTATTCCGTTTTCTACATTGGTTAGTTGAATTGATGTGCATGTTCCTTTTATCCAAGTTCAACAAAATCTTAAATATATTGATATAAAAAAACATTATAGTTTTATACTCTAATAAATAATAAAAGCTGAAATGATAAATATTTTTTATCATCTACATGCAAATAAATGCTCCTCTTTGTACTTACCTCCTAAATCAATTAGTTCAATCACATAAATTATTGTAAAATAATTAAAGTCTAGTCCATAATTCATTTGGACACAATTTTAGAAGATAGATTAATATGAAAACTAATATTATTATCAAATCTATTAAATATTTTTTTAAATAATTACAAAACTATATATTATATTTATATAAAAAATTAATCTCACATGCATACATAATTTTACTAACAATGAATTAATTGAAATAAATAATATAAGTTAATTTTTTATTAAGCATTATATTTTATCATTATATCTTTTTTACACATATTTTTACTATTTTACTAACATTTGTATAAATATAATTTTAAAATTGAGATAAAACTATAATTTTTTATAATTTTACTAACATTATTAATTTAATGACTTAATTGAAATAAATAATATAAGTTAATTTTTTGTGAAGCATTATATTTTATCATTACATCTTTTTGGATGACCTCCATAAAAAATAAAAATAAAAATTTTTGACACATATTTTTACTATTTTACTAAAATTTGTATAAATATAGTTTTAAAATTGAGATAAACTATAATTTTTTCCCACTAAACTATCTACTATTATATACTATGACTAAACTTAAAGTACATGCCACTATGTGGCACTTGTTAGTCCTGCCTATATAGGTAGAGACTTATCCTCATTTTGTACTATTAGTTTGCCTCTATTGTAAATTAAATTTTTAATGTTTTACATCTTGTATTTTCATATTTTATTTTTTAAAGGTTATTCTTTTTTTCTTATTGGTTCCTCCTAATTTTGTTAGTGGATTTTTTATTTTTCTTTTCAAAAATTCAAAAGATTTCTTTCTACTATTGATTTGGCTCTATTTTAGAAATGTTAATTACATTTATAATGTTTCATAGTTATCTTATTTTTAGTCGCCTATATAGGTGGAGACTTATGTTTTCATCTCATTTTTTACAATTAGTTTGAGTGCATTCTAAAATATTAAATTATATTTATAATGTTTTTGAGTTATATTATTTTAATTTTAAATTTTTAAAGCTTTTTCTTTTTTCTAATTAGTTGGTGGTATTTTTCTTTTTTTTCTTTTAAAAATTCAATATAATTTATGATATTATTTGTTTGTAATGTCTTTAAGTTATCTTATTTTAATTTTATTTTTTAAATACTCCGTCTTTTTCTAGAATTGGTTGGTCATATTTTTGTTAGTATTTTTTCCCTTTAGATAATATAGAGATAAAGATTAATATTATGTTCCAATAAATATATTTCATATAAATTCTATTTAAAGAATAGATTGTGATATTATTATTAATTTTTTCACAAGTATGACATGTGTTATGCAATTTTTTTTCAACTCTTAACTCTAGGCGGGACTCCTACTATATCATAGTTCTTATTTATTTTATTTTTTAAGATCTTTTTCTTTTTCTTAATCGGTTCCTCATTTTAAAAAATTTTTAAAATTTTTTTTAAAAAAAAAAATTCAAAATGTTTCTTATGCCACCAATAAAAAATAAAATGAAATATTTTTTACATTTCTTTAAAGATTTCCAAAATAAATATTTCTACAATTCTAAAAAAAGTCTTATACATATTTTAGTTTTTTTTACATTAATATAACTCCTACATTAATTGTATCTAAATTCAATAATAAAGAGTTAAGAGTGAAAAAATGAAAAAAAAATTCTTATATGCTTTAATTTTTTTTAACATTACATAGCTACCTTAAAAAAACCATCGATAAACCAAGTTATATGACTATTGTATATCTATTAAATTATTGGTAAAACTTGTATACACTACATTTTTTTTTAAAGTTATACCACAATTTCTCAAAGTTATAAAGCACATTTCATTTTTCTCTTTTTTTATATAAGGCAGTACTCAAGTTGTATCACAACTCTTGTTTAATTATAAATTTTATACTTTAACATAAATTGTGAATAGACAATATTTGAATTGTTGTAAATTTTTGTTAATTTAATAAATTAAAATAATTTTATATTAAAATAGATATTTTATGTCATTCATTTATGTGTAATAAATAATAATTAATTCATTAAAATTGATATAATTTGTAGATATAAGATTATATTTAATAATATTATTATTGAACCAAAAAAAACTTTTAAGAATTACTTAGATGCATCTATTCAATTTTTTTAATTTTACCATTCAATATATATAATTTTATGGACATATTGTAAGGCTACAAGTTAAAACCTTTAGCTTATATCTTATGACTATAGTGATGTAAGATTTCTTTTACACATGTATTCTTACTTCATATGTGAAAGAAAGATGATGATATTGTTATACTAAATATTTTTATAAGTTCTACAAGCAACATATTCAAAGATTATTATTATACTTTATTAGTCTTTTATATTGTAATTCATTACTTTATTTTTTTTATTTTTCTTTTAAGCCTATAATTAGATTGAAATTTCTAACTAAAAATCTAGTCTAATTTTTTTTAAACTATTAGATTTAATTACTTCTAAAATTTATTCGTTATAAATTTTATTTACTTTTTATAATAATTTTATTAGATTGAAATAAATTTATTAAAAAATATACTAAAAATTAATAATTATATTCAATAAATTTAATACAAAATACTATAGTGGCAAGTACTACTATGTGGCACTTGCTACATACATTATTATAATTAAAATGTCATAACATGCTTGATTTAATAATTACAATAATTGTGAATAATCTTATAGATAGTAAATTTACTTTAAAATATATTTATAAAAAATAAAAAATAAAAACATTAAAAAAAAAATCTAATATGATTTACTATTTTAATTTTACAAATTTACAAAACAATTTTCTAAAAAAAAAGATTGAAAAACAAATCTATTGTTGTACTTTACAATAAATTGATTATTTTCAAAATTTTAAATAGTTTATCTTGAGTTAAAGTTAAGCGTAGACTTTGAGTAGATCTTTCTAAAAGAGACGAAGAAGACATAATGAAAAAATGGTTTTATGTTTGAATGACTTGAAGAAACAAATTACAAAATTTGGTAGTTTTGAGCCAAATTCAGCCATGTAGGGATTGTTGATGGATCAACCACAAATAGTTATTTATTTTTTATTTTCTCTTGCATGTCTAATCGAGATTGTGTTTTTCAAGGGGTTCCTTATTTTTACAACCACGTGGGGTTATTTGTTAAAATTTGGAATTCAGCATTTAATTCTACTATAGATCTCCACTCAATTGTGCTAGTGAGTGTTACCCTCCCACGTCTTCCTTTTGAATTATGGCAAGAAGGCATTCTTTTTCAAATTGTTGCTTTTCTTGGAACACCGAATATGTTTGCACATCAATCCCCTGATAAAAAAGTTCTCTCTTATGCTAGAATTTGTGTTGAAATTGATTTGAATAACCCATTACAAATTCTATAGAAATTTATCTTGGGTCTTCTTCCTAGGTGCAATAATTGGGTTATGAATCCCTTCCTTTCTAATGTCAGCTATGTCATTAATATGGTCATTTTCAGCATTAATGCCCTTGTATATCAACTTCTAAAGGGACAAGTGGCTCTACTAGTGGAAATGGTGGTGCTAAGATGAACACTACAAGAAAAGGTAAATCTCAGATGGATAACATAGCTTAGGGGCATTCAAAAGAAGATTTTGTGGGAAGAGGGAAGACATAATTGAATGATATTGGCCTAGATAAAGATGTTTTTTCTTGTTTTCCCATGACCTAAGAGGTGGGTTAGAAAAATCCCTTCAAAGACTTGCAATCAAATTCTAGTTTTAATTGATTTCAGTGCTAAAAAGTATGGTTTTAGAGGAGAATATTCCTCCTAGTATCTCACCTGACTTGATTTGCAATGGGGAAGTTCCACCTCATGATTCCTATGACACATCTCAATTTATGGTTTGGTAGATAAATGAGTTCCCTATTACTCCTTAGTTTGGAGCTTTGGTGACAACCGTGATGCCTCAAGATAATGATGGTGTTCTAGTAGACATAGTTAAGGATGTGTTGGCATCTTGTAAGTTTAAGGGGTCTCCCCTCCCTTTGGGTTTTTTACAAACACCTTTTAAGATGCTTTCATCTACTTTGCCTCTAAAGAGTGGGCATAAAAAAGACCAAGAGAAGCTCAAATTTGGAGGAGATATGTTGATAGGCTATGGGGCTATGAAACCCTTGGATGCTAATTTACCCCATTATAATTGGTGATGATCATCCTCTCATGGAATATTAGGGGGTTTAATAGCATCCCTAGACAAAAAGCTATTGAAGATTTGGTGAGTGATCATTCTCCACACATTTTGTGTCTAGGATACTTAGTTTTAAGTGGATTCAATGGTCAGATTTTTCTCTAGTATTTGGCCTCATGAGAAATGATAGTTTGTTGGGGCTATGGGGACTAATGGTGGTTTGGCTATTCTTTGGGACCCTCTGAAAATTTGTCCCATTGGTTGGGTGTCTTTTTGTTTAGCTCTTTCTATGGTGGTTTCCTATTTGGATTGTGATGAGATGATGTTGATTACTACTATGTATGCACCTATCAAATTTGTTGAAAAAGTGGAACTCTAGATGCATATTTGACAAGCTAGAAATTTTTATCCTTACCATCCTTGGTGTTAGTAAGAGATTTCATTCATTTTTAAGTCTAGAAGAGAAGAGGGGTGGGCTACCCTGATTAGGGCCTTCCACTTATCTTCTTCATCAAAATATAAATCTTTTTCATATTTCTTATATTAAGCCTACTAATGGTCTCTTTACTTGGAATAATAGAAGGACTGGAGTTGATGGTATCTTGAAACTTCTAGATAGATTTTAAGTCGCTTGCATCTAGGTTAGTGGTGCACTCACTCTCTCTTCTGAAATACTAGACTAGAGGGGCTCTGATCATTGGCCAATTAAATTTTCAGCTACTGGGGTGATTATGCCTAAGATTCCTTTTAAGTTTCAGCTCATGTGGCTTTGGGACTCCTTTATTCATGATCTTAGTTCTTCCTAGTGGAGGGACGGTGCACTTATTTTTAAAACTGCTATGTTTTCCTTTTCTACAAAAGTCACTATGTCAAAAGGTAGCTTAAGAAATGGAACAAAGATTGTTTTAGGAACCTTCATTCCATGATGAGGCTCACTCAAGAGCATTTGGATGCCATCACCAAACAGATCAGGGATCTTGGTTTCTAGGAGGATCTGGGTAATGCTGAATTCCTTGCTTCTAAAGATGTGAAAGAATCGAAACTTTAGGAGGAAATATTCTAGAAACATAAAGCTAGAGTTGATTGGCTCTAGGAAGGCGATAGGAACACTTCCATTTTAAACAAAACTGTGCAATCTCATTAGAATCAAAGCTATATTTTTTATTTGGTTAGTTTTGAAGGTATCCAGTTATCTTCTTTGCCAACTTTGTTTCAGGAGGCTACTCAATGCTTTTCTAACCTCTTGTCTTAGGATTATCCTCTTGCTGATAATGAAGAGAATATTATTTTTTCTTATATTCCTCCCTTTTTCTCTCAAGAAATGACTGATTATCTTATGTGCCTTATCTCTTTGGATGAATTGGAGAAGGTGGTCTTTTGTATGCCTAAGGGAAAATCTCTTGGCCATAGTGACTTTTGTGTTGAATTCTTTTAGGACTTCTAAGACATCATTAATTAGCATTTTTTAGAAGTTGTTAATAGATATTATTATGGAAACAAGGCACTTCAGCTATTGAATTCTACTTTCTTGGTTCTTATTCTGAAAAAAGGATGGGGTTAATCGATTTGAGTTTTTAAAACCTATGCTCGCTATAATGTAGCTTGCAAATTTATTACTAATTTGATTGCCAAGAGACTTAAGAAGTGGTTTCCTACTATTATCTTAGAAGAACAAGGATATTTTTTTTGCAAGAAGACAAATCTTAGATGGGGTGGTTATTTCTATTGAAGCTATCCATTGTATGGCTATCTCAAGGGAGCAATCTATGTTTATTAAGCTGAATATGGCTAAAGCCAGTGCTAGAGTCAAATAGATATTTCTAAGGAATATTCTTCTTACATTTATCTTTATCTCAGAGTAGTGAGTTGGACTATGAGATGTATCATTTCTTCCTCTTTCTATATTCTTCTTAATGACCAACTTTCTCAATTATTTGATGCTTCTAGGGGTCTCCACCAAGGTGATCCTCTTTCCCCCCTATCTTATCATTATTATTGCTAAGGGTTTGGGAAGATTCATTAAGTATCAAATGTCCCAAAACTCTATCCAAGGGTGTTGGGGCAATCATTTACCTTCTCTTTCTCATCTTCAACTTGTTGACGACTCTTCTCTTATAGGAATTGCTCAAGTCAAAGAAGTTGAAGCCTTCTAACATACTTTGGCTATTTATTTGGTGGTGACAAGCCAGAAAGTTAATGAACACAAATCTTCTATATATTTCTTTAATACTCTTAGTCCTATTCAATGGAGGATTGATAATATCCTTAGGTTTCAGATTGGTTCACTCCCTTTGACATATCTTGGCATTTCTATTGCTTATTCTAGGTAGCCATGACTAGTCTAGTAGAATTTGATTGACAACCTTCAAGAGAAGCTAAATAAATGAACCCATAGATGAATCTCTACCACTTCTCATGTTACTCTGCTTCAATCTATTATTCAAGAAATCCCTATTTATAGAAGCATAGTTCAAGTTGCTCCTATTTACTTTCTCAAGTAGTTTTATGCTCTTTCTCAACAATTCCTTTACACTAATAATTTGCGTAGATCTAAATAGATTTTGATTAGTTGGGGGACTATTTGCAGGCCTAAGAAGAAGAGAAATCTTGGCCTTCGATCTACTATCTTGAGTAGCCAAGCTTTGGCTACTAAGCTTTACTAGTGATGGTGCTCTAGAAAAAATCAACTTTGCACTTGAATATAATTGCTCATAAGTATTTTAGACATTTATCCTTGGTTTTTTTTTCCCTCACTTCCTCTTGAAGGTCATGGCTTTATGGTGTGGAATACTCTCAAGATTGGTGCTTAATTGGTTAAGAGGGGCCTTTTCTAGATATGTAAGGGAGGTTCTAAGGCTTTGTTTTGGTTTGATGCTTGGGATGGAAATCCTCCCATCTTATCCAATTACCCTCATCTTTAGACTCTAGGTGATTCTTTTCTTCTTAGTGGATGGGATAAAATAACTTGTAATAATACTCCTTATTAGTTGGGTAGCAATCTTCAGATTGGCCTCCTGGGGGCTTAGAGGTGGACCACCAGGAGCTTTCTAGGATTTTGACTTCTAGCGAGGGCTACTCTCTACTCAGGCTAGATGGTTTGGCTTGGAGTGGTATCCTATTTGGTAACTATTCTATTTTTGCTGGATACCAAGAGATTACTAGACAACTATTAACATATGTTGAGGACGCCTGGTTGAAACAAGTTTGGAAAAAGTTTTCTGGGTTCAAATGTAATTTCTTCATGTGGTTGGTGGCTCATAACCCATGTCTTGCATGTGATAATCTTTGCAAACATGGGTATTAGGTCCCATCTTTTATAGATTAAATCACTCTTCAGATTGGCCTCCTAGGGCTCAGAGGTGAACCGCCAAGATGTTTCTAGGATTTTGGCTTCTAGGGAGTGTAGCTCTTTGCTGGGACCAGATGGTTTGGCTTGGGATGGTACCCTATCTCATAAATATTCTATTTTTGGTGGGTACTAGGAGATTAATAGACAAGTATTGAGGGATGTTGAGATCCTTTGGTGGAAACAAGTTTGAAATAAGTTTTCTTGGTCTAAATGTAATTTCTTCATGTGGTTGGTGGCTCACAACCCATGTCTTACATGGGATAATCTTTGTAAAAATGGGTTTCAAGGCCCATTTTTTTTGGTGGTATGTGGTAATGGAGAGGAGTTTATCTCTCATCCCTTCTTCCTTTTTTCTTTTTCTACCTAGTTATGGCATCTTTGGTAGAATGCTTGAGGCTTCTCTTATTGGCATGCTTCCTCTTTTCTCAAGTTTTGAGATCGCTCAGGGAGTGCCCCCTCCAAGGTTTCACCTCTTTAGGTCACATGGATTGTTGGCCCCTCATTTACTCTTTGGCATATATAGTTAAAGAGAATCTGGAAAATCTTCCAATATGTCCATATTTTTGGTGGAGTATTTTCCACTCTCATGAAACTATATTAGGCTAAGTGTAAGTTGGATGGAGGTATGGATCCTGGTGATCTTGCTATTTGTAGTCACCTTAACTTTCAATTTCAGAATGATTTCTTAGGTCTATAGGTCAATTTTATCATAATGTTCAATACCATCCTAGATGTCAAGGGAAGTGACGGGTGAACCTTGTGGGTCATTAGCCTTCTCCTCCACCTATAGTTCTTAAAGTCAACATTGTTGGTTCTTCTCTAGGGAAGGTCTTGTTGGCATTAGGGATGTGGCTCAATGCAACTTTGGAGAAGTTCAATTTCTTTTCTTGGTGCATAAGGGTTGACATACTAACAATCTCATGGAGGCCGGGCAATGATGTTTGAGGGGATGACACAAGCTTATCTATGAATTTGACTCTCAAGTGGAGGTGAATTTTCTTACTTCCCAGTTGCTTGAGGATGTTAGTTGGCAATTGACTTCACTTGTTAATCAAACTCTTCTCTTTTGTACTTCTTGAGAGTCTGTTTGTTTTAATTATATTCCTCAATAATGGATCAAATTTGCTAATTGTTTAGCCAAATGGGCTTATAATTATGTTCCTGATTGGAATGTTGTGGATAGGAGGTAGATGCCCTTGGATATGTCTTGTGAGTTAGATTAAAGCTCCTTGTCGAGCTCTTACTTTTGTTTCTCTTTTTTTCTTGATTGTTAGGAATAAGGTGTCTCAACCTTTCATAATTCCTATTCTTATTATTTGTTTTGTAATTTTTTTTTTTTGCAAATAATGTAATTAAGTTTGAGTGTATGTCTAATTGGCATGTTGATGTATCACTCCACTTGTATGTGTTAGCATCTTGAATTGTGTGTAAGGAGATCATGGCTGAAATTGTTATGACAGATTCCTTTGATTTGTAAGAGCTATCTCTAGAAGATTCAATGATGGGTGAAGATGTGAAGACATGTGGCAATTGATTATTGAGTACTGTACACTTGAGTCTCCAACTCATGCACAGGGTTCAAGGCATTGCCCCAAAAAAAAAATTGGGTTCCTATTTTTCTGGAGAATAGTAAAATCCTAATACAATTGTTCTTTAGAAAATGGAAAGCACATTATATAAGCATTTTTAGGGTTTTAGATTGGAGAGTGAGAAACTGCATTGTTGGTATGCTATGTTGCTACTGGATTGGTCTTCTATGTCGATGTTCTAAAAAAATTTCATTTCAATTATGTTATAACCTTCTGTGTTGAAGATAATACATTGTGTAGGTTTTGGAGGGGTGGGGTTGTTTTACCAAAAGGTTTTTCCCCATGGGCATATCTTTGTGTTTATTTTGTTTTCTTTCTTTATCTGTTTTCTGTATCCATGGTTGACTACAATAAATTGTAAGGATTTAATAGGAATTTGCACAATACTTTCCTTAAGGGATTAGTGTAAGAGTTCCCTTACATTAATAATATTTTACCCATCCTTTGAAATATTTTGTATCTTATATTGAAAATTAAAATTATGACTTATAGTTGCTTCTATCTATCTATCTATCTCTCTCTATATATATGACAAGTTTTAAAATTTTCATTTGTATAATTACAGTTTTCTAATTTCTACGAACAATTCATATTGATTTTCTAGATTATAGATTAGGTATACAATAATGATCCTAGTTTTCTAGGAGAATTTCTAAAAGGATAAAATTACCAATAGTTTGGTGATAGTTATAACTCTTCTTAGTTGATCTAAATCAAAAGCGTTTCTTCCTAAATGTCCTACACAACAATTTATTTGGTTAGTTTAGACATCCTTCTGTGTCTTGTAATCTTTTTCCTGTGATTAAACAATATGGCATTTAATAGGTGGACGCGTCTAACAAAACTTCCTTCAGCATAGTTAACTGCCCTAGTATTTTTCAAAAGATAGAAACCATAATATACGTTTTGATCTCCTATATATTGCGAAAAATAATTAGAAGTATGCAATAACCTTAAAGATTGGTTAAACTTTTTTCCGGAAAACCATTTTATATTGTGAATGTTTGATGTTTTAGATTCCACCGTTCTTTTCTGGAGAATTAAGTCGCCATATGTTAATGCTGCCTCATTATTTAATGCTGTGGGAAAGCATTTCAAAACAGTTTGTGCAGAGGAAAGGCTCATATATTGCTTCTAATCAAAACAATTCTGTGCTAAACAAATCTGAATTTGTTTAGTCAACATAAATTCACTTATTACACAGACATTTTTGCAAGGAATCAATGGTACCCAGCAGATTCAGGCAGCTGATATCCTTTTTTGTGCGCCAGTTCCAAAGTCCTCATGATTGAGGTAAACTTAATTGAGCTACTCGTTTCCAATGTCCTCATGATTTATTGGATTATTTATTATACTGTTCTGCATTTGAAGAGGATATGGAGAAACTGGTTTGGTTAAAGCCTCAAGAATTACTCGTGCTACAATTTATTTGGCCAACCCTAAAGCACAAATATTTCCAGTTTATGCAAATGCTGGTTTATTGTTTGCGAGTGTCCCTGAAATGTAATTAAAATGGTTTGGCTTCAATAAAATGTCATGGTTCCACTCAGGCAATCTGTAGAACTTGATGGCACTATTAGTAGTATTTTTCAGTTTTGAATTATTTTGGAAAGACTCTTATTTTTTCATATAACTATCAATGTTATATTTAAATTTATTAATAAATTATGAAATATATTATTGTTTATATATGCAATATTTTTAAAACATAATATAAACTTGTTTTCAACTTTCTTAACTTGACATTTATATTACTAATTGATAATCATATTTGGAAAACTTAATATTATTTTACAATACATATGTTTAAGAATTTGTAAACTAGAGTTTTTCTAATATTATTAATTAATGTGTTTTTTTTTCAAATATTACTAATTAAAATATGTAAACTGTAGGTCTGTTATTGGCAAAGCTTTATAACAGTTTCTTTTTCCATTAACTTTATCTCAAATGACAATAATTGACCTTCTTTGACTTATAGCATGGCTATTATAAAATTATATATTTTGTTTATAAATTGTAAAACTAATAAAATTCAAACAAGTTTTCAAACAAAACTGTTATAATTAGACAAGAAGTTTGGCACAAAACTAAAATAAGTTTTTATTTACGAATGTAATTTAATTAAAATGTTTTAAAATAGTATGACATAAATAGTCATTTATTATTATTAAATTTATATAAATATAATTTGAAAATAATATTTTGATTTTTAAATTTAAGGTGTTTGTGTTCTTTGATTTAAGTGAAAGGAGTAAAAATTTTGAAAGGAAATTATCAATAGACTTATGAAGAAAATAAATATTTCTTGAAAATTCATTCAAAATTTTAATATTTTAAATCTAATAAATCTTATTATAAATTAAAAAAATTAAACGTATTCTATTTATTTCTAATTCTACCTTTAAAGGATGATCTATTTTATTCTATTTGTTATTGGAGTCCCAATCTATGTAAAAATAACCTTTATTAAGAAAATAGTTAACAAAATTAAATCAACATTTTTTACCCAGATTTTTTGATGAATAGACCTTTTCCATTAATTTAAAATTTAAAGATACATATTCACAAAAAAGGGTCAGGGGATACAAGATCACCTCGCAAGTTCAAATGGCCCAAGGCTAGAGATAAATTATTCATCAAAAAACATATATAAGTAGAAATAAAAAAATCAGGTTACAAGAGCAGTGCCAGCCGAAGAAGGGTTTTTGTCATGAGAACCCTAGAAATCATTGCGGTTATTGGTTGGCTCAAGGGGGAGCCCAACCGTTAGCAGCAGTAGCATCTTTATCAGCATCCTCGTCTTTATCTTCCTCAACCTTGGGAGGAGAAATTGCTAAATCTAGCCTGAGGAAAGCCTACTTGGGGTCACAGAGAGTAGATGGCCAACCCGCATTAGCAGCAGTAGGGGGAGCCACTAGGAACCAACCTGAGCCTATCCTCTAAGGAGGTGAGGCTAAGTAGTGACAACCATAAAGGCCACCACTGGGAGAGTGGTGATGAGGCTACTACCTAAGGGTCTGTGAGTAGCGAGCAAAATTACTCCAGCCTCTTCGGCAATTGCGAGGAAGAGTATGGTTGCCAGATAAATCATATGGAGGCACTTGGCCAAATGTACAAGGGGCATTTCCCTAGTGAACAAGTAGCTCCTATAAGTGAGCCACTTCTAGCATGACTTTGTCGATTTGTACTTAAATCTGCATCATCACATTATTACATATACATGCTTTAGAGTACATTGCAACATAAATATGAAGAAAGCTGTGACAAAATAAAACAACATTGCGAATTATCTAGATTGTGAATAATATCTCCATTCTGAAAGCATGCCAAATCTAGCTATATTTAAAAGGGAGTCTAGGAGAATCACCCAAAACCACCATATGCCAAGTGAAAGCCTCTAAATGAAAAGACCTGAAAAAATAGAAAATCCAGAGCCATTAATGCTGAGCTCTTCTGCAAAACCAAAAAATATGTGGAAAGCTTTCAGTTTGGCCTCAAAAAGGGCATCTAGGATCAGGGACTCCTAGATGCTAGAGTCTGTAAGGAAACTCATTTGCAAAAACAACTTCCTACACTAATCTCTTAAGGAAAGTATTGTGCAAATTCTTTTAAAAATCCTTACAATTACAAATTCAATATTATGTAAATAATAATATTGTAGCCAACCATGAATACATAAAAAATATAGAGAAATAATAACACATAAACACAAAGATATGCCATTAGGAAAAAACCTTTTGGTAAAACAACCCTACCCTTCCAAAACCTACATAATGTATTATCTTCAACTCAAAGGTTACAACACACTTGCAATGCAAGATCTTTCAAGACTTGGAAGACTTATCCAATAGCAACCAACAATACACTACTCACACCCTCACTCTATCTACAACCCTCAAAGTGCTTATATAATGTGTTTCCCATTATTAGGGCATCTTCTAAGATAGCTCTTATGCATCATAGGAATCCACCATAACCATTTTAGTCATGATTTCTTTACACACAATTAAATCTTCCAAAGATAGCTCTTATGCATCATAGGAATCCGTCATAAATGTTTTAGTCATGATTTTCTTACACATAATTCGAGATGCTGACACATGTAAGTGGAGTAACACATCAACATGCCAACTAGACATGTACAATCACACTTAATTACATTATTTGTAAAAAATACATTTACAAAACAAATAATATGAATAGGAATTATCCAAGGTTGAGACACCTTATTCCTAACATTCTCTCACTTGTCGAACACCTTGTAAGAGCAACATGAACATAACAAGAACTAATCGCTATAGGCTGAAAGGCCCATAGAATCCAAACACTATTTGAACTTCTCTATGCCTATTGGTTTTTTCAATGCATCTACAACATTCTTTATAGTATCTACCTTCTCCAAATTTACCTTTCCATCTTCTATCATATCTCTCACAAAGTGAAACTGCACATCAATGTGCTTTGTTATGGCATAGAAAGTTGGATTTTTTGCAAGGAAAATAGCACTCTAACTATCACAAAAAATAGTAATCTATCTTGCATCAACACCAATATCAGAACACAACATCCTAAGCCAAATGGCTTCCTTAAAAGCATGAGTAGCAGCCATGTACTCAACTTTTGTAGTGGACAAAGCAACCACAGGTTGTCGCTTACTCATCCAACTGATGGCACCACCAAATATAGTGAACACATAAGCACTAGTGGATCTCCTGTTGTCAATATCACCTGTCCAATTTGAATCCACAAACCCACAAATACAAATTGAATGTGGAGCTCCAAAAGAGTTACCATGGTAAAAAATGGATTAATCTAATGTACCCCTCAAATATTTGAATACTCACTTAACTGCATTCCAATGTATCCATCTAGGATTAGCCATAAATCAGCTTAGAACTCCTACTACTTGGGCAATGTTTGGTCTAGTACAGAACATAACATACATAAGACTGCCAATTGCACTAGCATAAGGTACTATACTCATGTCCTCCACCTCACTAGGAGATTTTGGACAATCATCTACAGATAACATTGTTCCTATAGCAACAAGAACACACAATGGTCTACAATTTTCCATTCTAAACCTTTCCAACACAAATTTCACATACTTACTCTTACTCAAGCAAAGTTTTATGTTATACCTATCTCTACTGATTTCCATACCCAAGATGTACCTTGTTGCCCCAAGATCATTCATCTCAAACTGTGCTGAATACTGAGATTTAAAATTAGAAATGATACCCTTACCCTTCCTAAATAGCAACATATCATCAACATATAATGCAAAAATAAGAAGGCAATCATTTTCAACTCTGAAATAAACACAATGATCTAATTTCAATCTTACAAATCCAATTGACAACACAAAGGCATCAAACTTAAGGTACCACATCCTAGGAGATTGTTTCAAACCATATAGAGACTTCTTTAATTTTCAAACCAAAGATTCTTTACCTTTAACAATGTAGTGCTCAAACTATGACATATAAATCTCTTCCTCCAAATCACCATGAAGGAAAGTTGTCTTCACATCCATCTGTTCTATCTCTAGATCATATGATGCAGCAAGAAATAATAGAAATCTAATGGATGTATACTTTGGAATAGGAGAGAATATTTCATTATAACCTATTCCCTCTACCTGTAAATACCCTTTCACAACCAATCCAGCTGTGTACCTTTCAACACTACCATCTACACAGAATTTCTTCTTGAACACCCATTTGCTACCAACATGTTTTCATCCTTTAGGAAAAGGTACAAGGTCCCAAGTTTTGTTTTTATCCAACAAAGCCATCTCATCATCCATGGCCTCAATCCAGGAACCTGCATCTTCCATATCTAAAGCTTCTTTAATAGATCTAGGCTCTTCAATTTTAGTAATCAAAGAAAAAGCACAATTGGAATCTAACATGTAATAACCAAACCTTTCTAGTTGCTTCCTTACTCTTGTGGATCTCCTCAAGGGCTAAGGTTGAGGTCATTATTCCTCTTCATCTAAACTATCAGAGCTACTAGAGCTCTCCTCATCATTAGACCCAACATGGTCTTTCTATTTAGTCTTCTTAGGGGTAGGAGGCAACAGAACAATATCTTCCTTCTTTTCTTTTTCATCTAGTTGGAGGACAATAGGAGAAGATGTTATCTTTCTAAAATAACATTTCTGCTATACAACACCTTACTAGTCACAGGGTCCCAAAGCTTGTATCCTTTCATAGCAATACTGTATCCAATGAAAATACATTTGACAGCTTTGTTTTCCAACTTAGATCTTTTCTCCTTTGGAACATGTGCATAAGCTTCACAACCAAAACCCAAAGATGTATAATTGAAGGCTTTTTACCAAACCACACCTCCATGGGTGTCTTACCAACAAGAGCTAATTTAGGAGATCTATTAACCAGATAACAAGTAGTGGCCACAAATTTAGCCCAAAACTTTTGTTCAAGGCCAGCTCCACTAAGCATACTACTAGCCCTCTCCATTAGTGTCCTTTTCATTCTTTCTACAACTCCATTTTTTTGTGGGGTATAAGGAGTTGTCTTATGCCTCTCAATACCTTGTTCTTTATAGAACTATTCAAACTCTATTGAGGAAAACTCACCAACATTTTCAATTCTGATACACTTAATCTTCTTACTAGTTTGATTTTCTACAAGGGTTTTAAATTCCTTGAACTATCTAAAGACTTGTGTCTTACAAGTTTCAAGAAATAAATCCATATCCTTCTACTATAATCATCTATGAAAGATACAAAAAATATAGACTTCAAGATTGAAGGCACTTTTATAGGACCAAATACATCAAAATGAATAAGATTCAAAACATCAAAAGATTTGTGAGAACTAGAGTAAAATTGAGCATGATTTTGTTTACCATAGACACAATGTTCATAGAAGTCAAATGTGAGATTACAATCATTTAACCCCTCAATAAGGTTCTTGTTCTTCAAGGTTTTGAGACCCTTCTCACCAATGTGGCCAAATCTCATATGCCATAACGTTTTCTTTTTTGGAGGAAGCTTTCCTTCCAATGTGTTTGCACGCTTAGGTACACATGCTGCACTACCATTGGAACCAATAACCATTCTTTACTGCTTGTTCAAATGGTGGGGATGAAGTGATAGTTGCTCTCTTATTTGAAATAGAAGAGCTACTGCATTGAGAAATGCATGCATCAAGCTGAAATAGAGTACCTAGATCTTAGTACCCTTAGTAAGCACCATAGGTCCTCTCATCATCTTAGATACATCTTTAGAAAAAAAACTTACACACCTACATCATTCAACATATTTATAGATAATAGGTTTCGTGCCAAACCAGGGATGTGCAATACCTTTGTTAGGAACCTGTGTGTTCCTTCTGTTTATTTTGTTAGAATAGTGTTGTTGGACGCATATGCTTTGTAAGTCGTCCCGTGAGTATATTTTATTATCCCACATGCATAGGTAGTATTACTTTTCTAGATCGTACCCAGTATATAAGAATAGGTTGAGGCCCTTGATGGGCACGGACGAATTTATTGTATTGAGCTTGCTCAAAGGAGGTTACCCCCTCGAAGTGGCCTGCGATCAATAGATTCATTCTGAGTTCTGCTATCACTTTGTATTCTGTTATTTCGAGCATTCTCACGATATTGCTATAAGGAGGTTCTTCACAACCTTGTTGATCCCCTTTACTTGTCCATCAGGGAATCTGATAGTGACATATCCTTGTCCAACTATCTTTAGGTGAGAATCATCACCCAAGTACACCTTTCCACCATTAAAAACTACATACTTTGAGAACTAGCTTTGATGAGAGGTCATGTGGAAAGAAGCATCCCAGTCTATCAACCACACATCATCAAATGCATGTGCTACCAAGGCTAAAATGAAAGCATCACCATCTTCTAGAGATTATTCTGAACCTAAATCTAAGGCCTTTGTCTTCTTCTTTGGCTCTTTATAGTCTTTATGGAAGTGCCCAGTCTTATCAAAGTTCTAGCATTTTTCCTTGGACTTTCTAGGAGTCTTTGATTTTCCATAGGATTTTGATCTACCCTTTCTAGACTTGTTTTCATTTTTCTTGCCTCTGTTGTTGGATCTACTGTGAATAGCAAGAGCTTCCTTAGCTGAATCTAAAGATTTTCTCCTTGCCTTCTCAGATAATAGCAAAGATACCACATCATCCATTCTAAAAGTGAATAAAGTACTTCTAAGAGCCATCACAAGATGATCCCATGAATTTGGCAAGGAACATAATAGGGTCATACATCAATCCTCCTCCTCTATCTTGACAACAGATGATGTCAACTATGCAATCAGTAAATTAAAAAAATTTAGATGATCTATAATAGATCCTCCTTCCTCCATTCTTAGAGAATACAACTTCTTTCTTTGGAACAAATTGTTCACCAGAGATTTCCATGTCCACAAATAGATTGCAGTCTTCTCATTAAGAACATTCAGGAGGACTGAATCAACTAGACAAAGTCTAATGAGACCCTTAGCTTTCCAATCCTTGAGATCCCAATCTACTTGAGATATTATTGTGAATCTCACATCAAGTGAAGTAACCTCTCATAGATCACAATCTTCAAGAAAGTCTTCCATCTTGAGTTTCCACAATTCAAAATTACTACCATTAAATTTCTCCACCTCTATTTTTCCATATGATCAACTAGCCATCTAAATCTGAAAATAAGATTTAGAATGCTTTGCACAAAACTCTAACTCAAACTTGAGATTAGCTCAAAAAAACATACCCAACAACTAGGATCAAAAGTTGATCAAGCTCTAATACCACTTGTAAGGAAACTCAGGTGCGGAAATAACTTCCTATACTAATCTCTTAAGGAAAGTATTGTGCAAATTCTTTTTAAAATCCTTACAAACTATAGATTCAATATTATGTAAACAATAATATTGTAGCCAATCATGAATACAAAAAATAGATAGAGAAATAATAACACATAAACAAAAAGATATGTCGGTGGGAAAAAACCTTTCGGTAAAACAACCCCAACCCTCCAAAACTTGCATAATGTATTATGTTCAACTCAAAGGTTACAACACACTTGTAGTGCAAGCTCTTTCAGGACATGGAAGACTTATCCAGCAACAACCAACAATACACTACTCATACCCTCACTCTATCTATAGCCCTCAAAGTGCTTATATAATTTTTTTTCCACTATTAGGTTATCTTCCAAAGATAGCTCTTACACATCATACGAATCCATCATAACTGTTTTAGTCATGATTTTCTTACACACAATTAAATATTCCAAAGATAGCTCTTACACATCATAGGAATCCATCATAACTATTTTAGTCATGATTTTCTTACACATAATTCAAGATGTTCAAACATGCAATTGGAGTGGCACATCAACATGCCAACTAGACATGTACATTCACACTTAATTACATTATTTTGCAAAAAATACATTTACAAAATAAATAATAAGAACATGAATTATCCAAGGTTGAGACACCTTATTCCTAATAGAGTTGAGGACCCAAAGGCAAGCCCTAGGAAAGGAGACACCAGGTGAAGTGAGAAATCTTTGGCTCTATGATAATATGCTAGACAATGGCAAATCTAGGAGTCCAAGTCTTATGCGAAGAATTCAAATGCCAATATTGATTGAGGGTATCAACCATTGAAAGATGGGGCACTAGCCACCAAAACCCCAACCTATTCTTGTAACTAGTCATTGGAGTGGTAGGGTACCACTTCCAATCTTTCCACCAAGGACGAGATGAGTGAATTCGAAGCCTGTGTAGCAAATTAGGATGAACTGTGGAAGCTAGAAGATCAATTGTCTATTGATTTGGACAAATAAGCCTAAACTACACCTACAAATCCTCCCATGAGTGAAGGCTCATTTTAACCCTCGAGAATAAATCTTTGGGCATTTTGATACCCCTACAAAATAAGTGCAAAGCACTGTCTCCTTGAATCTTGGCTAAAGGCACACCTTGAGTGGCAAACTAGGGTGGCCACCAAAGTTTTTATTGATTCATTGAAAGCCCATGTATGAATCCATTACCAACATAGAAAAGCCAAGTTTTAATGGCTTCCTAGGATTTCCAAATGCTCTTAGCAAAAAAATTGTCCTAAATTTGAACAGGTTCAAAACTCACAAGAAGGGTTTGAAAACCAATCCCCTTCTAGGCCAGACAGTTAATCAAAAAACCTCAAGAAATGCAATGATGTAACAAAATTTTCTAGGCCTCATCACTAGTGAGAGCCCATATGACCCACTTGGCATAGAGGGCTATCCCCTACTTGTAGCTGGAATGAAAACCAAGACCACCATAATCCTTGGGTAAACAATAGAAGTCACAGGCCACTCTATGAAAGCCATGATGCATAGCATCAGAGGCCTAGAGAAAGTCCTTGAGAAGATGTTCAAGTTTAAGGTACAAGGTTTTGGAGGGAGTCCAACAAGAAGAAGAATATATATATGTGTAGTAGCAAGAACTTTGGAGCAAATTTGAAACTTTCCCACAAGTGAAAGGGGCTTACTGATCCAATATTCTAGCCTCTTCTCAATTCGAGCAAGCACAACATTCCACAATTCCATAGGAGATGTTTGAAAAGAAAAGGGAATGCCCAAAAATTTAAAATTTTCACCATGTTGGACCCATTTCCATTCATATTGTTACAACCAGTGAGGTCCTCACAAAAAATATTTTTGGTAGCAAAGGGTTTTGTGCCATTGGATAGCCGACCCTAAAGAAAGACAAAAAGTATCTAAACACTGCAAAGTATTGGCAACATTCTCCTCATCCTGAATCAATGTGAGGAAATAGTCATCTACAAAATGGATATTAACCAACTAAGTGGTCAACTTTGGTAAAGAAATACCATGCATCAAACATTGTGAAATAGCATTAGCCAACAAATAACCAAAGTAGTCAGCTGCCAAAACATAGAGAGAAGGTGCAAGAGGACAACCTTGGTGGATAGATTTAAAAGGCCCAAAAGCTTCAGATTGATGACCATTAATGGTGATGCAAGCAGAGGCATCCCCAAAAATCATCTACACCTATTGACAAAATAATGGGTCAAAACCCAAAGCTTGAAGCATAGCTAAAATAAAGGGCCATTCAATTCGATCATATGCTTTGGCGTAATCAATCTTTAGGAATAGGGCATGTTGCTTGGATTGCCTAGCCCATTCCATTCCTTCCTAGATAGCAATGATTTTGTCCAAGATATAATATAGGACTTGATGAAGCCAGTTTGTTTAGGTTGAAAATTTTGAGGGAGAAAATGTTGAATTTTAAGAGAGAGGGCTTTAGCAATGATCTTGTAGGAGACATTCAACAAAGTGATGGGCCTCTAATTGTAAATTTTCTTAGGATCTCCAGCTTTAGGTATGAATTTAATATTCCTTTTGTTGATGATGTTTTCTAATGAATTAGAGTTGTAAGCTTCAAGATAAACCTGAAGCAAATTGGAGCGAATATCATCCCAAAGCATCTTATAGAACTCACAAGGGAAGCCATCACATCCAAGAGCTTTTTCATCAACCATGGATAGGATAGCTTCCTTTAAGTCTACAAGCGTAATATTTTTCTCACAAAAGGCATACTATTCAGGAGGAAGCCTATTGGGAGTAACATAAGGGTAGGCTTGCAATGCTTGATCACATGCAATAGAGGGCCCCTAATCCATAAAAACCTACTCATACTGATGCATAAAATCCTAGAGAATATTTGGAAGGTCGGTGAGAACCTATTGATCTTCTCAGATGTGTTTAATACCCACAACAAAGTGACAAGCTCTCAAAGCACTAAAAAATTCCTCGAAAGCCTGATTGTCAACCTCCAGCAAATGGAGACGAGCTTTGATCTGAGCTCCCCGAGCAACATAACAATCTGTAACCTACTTCTTTTTCTAAAGATTGGCAAGTCAAACCTAGAGATCTATATCAAATGATTCATGAAAAGAGCCTTAGAGGCCACATACAGATCAAGAGTAGTGGCTTCATAAGATCTTCTGTGGTACATAGCTAGTTGTCTGCCATAAATGAGAAAGAAATCTTGTAGATTTTGAAGCTTTAATTATAATTATTTTATAATTAAACTTTTATCTTTCAAAAAAAAAAACTTAATTGCATTAATCACTAATCCATATCATATCTAGATCATGAACAATACCTTAAAGTTGAAATGTTGAAATAGAGCTAACTATGCATCACATCGATAAGCATAAATATAAACACATAACACAAAGATTTTGTTAACTAGAAAGCCTCCAAGGTAAAGGTAAAACTAGGGTGGGGATGACACCCACAAATCTTTAGTACTACAATAACAAATCATGCATGTTAGGGCTACGAATGTGATCACTTCTAATGATCTTCCCTATGAGGGTTCTAGTCTGTTTAGATCTTACAAGATTGTAAGTTCTACCTTGATTAAAGGATTTAAAACTCAAAATGAAGTTAGCACTTTGGTAAGATATTTAACTAGGCCTATTAGGACCACTCTATAAGATATAATTTACCTTAATTCACTTGCTAAAATGTATCAGTACCTAATCCTTTGGTTTGCACTCACAATGCTAATTATGGATCTTTTCTTTCCAACCTCTAATCTAATCTCTATGTGACATATCTCTTCTCTACTCTGTGTAAGGAAACTTGTAAGAAATAATATAACTATTTTGACATAACCCATAATAGATCTGAAATAAATATGCTATTAAAATCCACATGCAAGAGAATAGACAACATAGCCACAAAAATGTGACGCAAGATATACCCTGGAAAATGATCATTGAGGGAAAAATCTAGCCTCCAAAAGTATCCATTACCATGTATTATTTAGAAAAAATACCATTGCAATACAACCATGGAAGCCTTCAAAGCCATAGCCTCAAGAGCAATACCTACCACATATATACTAAGAAGCTCCCACTACAAAATTTAATGTTAAATCTATAACCAATCCACTCACAAAATCTCAAGGAAGTGAATCCATGTAGTCTCAAGGATATCCACAACATATAAGTTCCAATAACCTACAAGAAAAACTCTCATAACAAGTCTCCAACAGTCTCTTAGGTTCTCCACAACAAACAAAGGAAAGAGATAAAGGAATAACCATACCATCTCTCACATGACATACATGAACATAAACTAGTGATCACAATATCCAACCAATCTCAAATCCAATGTAAGTGAAACTTAACATCTAGGAAGATAACCAAGACCAAAGAGAAACCATACAAATCATAACTTGTGTCATGTCCTTCTACGCAAACCTCTAGATGTAAACTATGCAAGTATGATCTCCTCCATAAAACCTCAATCAAGAAGCCACAACAACACCCAAACCATACCATATATAACTAATCATGGATGTAAGCCTCTCACAAGAACATCAAACTCATAAACGATTCCTAAACCAAGGAATATGCCCAATATAAAACCATCTCCCAAACTCAACCAGCGTAACACCATGTGTAAATGGAGATAACCAATGCTAAACCATCTCTCAAATGAACCCTCTAGAACTAACTAATGTACCATAACTCAAGATCCATATCCATGAAAAAAAAGCATAAACATAATGCACCTAAGAAGAAAAAATGGGTTGTACCTCTCAAGTAGAAAACCACTAAGTAAACCAAGAGTTAGGAATGAGAATACTCATCAAGATGTCCAAGTCTCCAACCAAGACTCATCTAATAAAAATCTCCTCTCAAGTCCATATCAAGGGAATGTCCCTAAGACTTCCTACTAAAACCATCAGCTATTCCAATAAATACTTCTCTAATCCAAGATAAATCAGCATCACCATCTCTAAGTATCCATGAGCACCTATAACCAATAAATCCATGCCAACTCCAAATACAACATAGCAATATCATGAAGTATCTATCAAATGATCAATGCACTCAATACCAAGAAACTAAACCAAGATCATTGTCAAAGTTCTAACCATGGCTTCAAGAACATAAACATGACAACATGATCTAACCATCTCAAAAGAGACAACATGCTCCATATGAACATACTATAAAATGTCACAACTCTAAATGTGTATCAAGAGTATACCATGACATAATAATAAAACCATCCTCACACCAAGGATAAAATGTCAAATGAAAGCATAAATCACACCTTTACAAAGAACTCCATAAGTCCTCAAGATGAAACCATCTCCACACACCATGAAGATAACCAAGAACCTCATGAGTTCTCAAGATCTAACCATCTTCACACACCATGATGATAACAAGTGCACCATGCAAATGTTAAAGTCGCTTCTATAGTGAAAAGATTTAAGAAAAACCTCTAACATCTACAAACAATCTATAAGTATATATCAATGCCAATAACTCCCACTCAACCATGGTACCAAGTAACCTATGTCATCATAAAATCCATCTCCTACATGAAGATCCTCTAGGTCTACACACACACAACCAAAGTGTTAGTACCAAGTGAAACCAAGATCTCTAAACCAAAGAGATACAAACCAAACTAGGAAATATCCCTGCACTATCACTGCATCACTATCACAAGCTCCCACAAAACCATGTATCCAAGATATCAATAAAATCATGGTGAAAAATAATCATCTAGCCATGAGAACCAACCAAGGCATAAAACCATCAAAGAAATCAAAGTCCACATCATGAGCTCCTAAAAAAAAAAATCAGATAACCATGATCCTCAACCAAGAAAATATATCACCATAAACAAATCAAGAATCCAAGCCAATGAACATCAAGGATGTACTTGTAGATCCAACCATTTCATGCCAAAATCCATGGCACCATGATCACATCCATGAACTGGGCATCTAACTCTCAAAATATACAATCTGTTAGCATAAAATAGTCAACCATAATCCTTCACCATAACAACATCTCATCCCTTCTAAATGAAGAAAAATTAGCAAATCATGTGACCTAGGGCATTGAAAACCCAAATCCAAGCCACCAATCTGAATATGCATCAATAATAAAAGATAAATAGGCAAAGACAATGCATAACCAAGTCATAAATGCAACTTGCAAGTATAGACCGCTTACAACACTACACAACTTGTAGACCCAACAAGTCATCATGCATATCCAAACCAAATATTGATAATCATATCATCACATTGAGACCAATCTAAAATATGATCTGAGTATACAATGACATCAAATCTTAAATCTCCAAACATACATGTCATAAACTCACAATGCTACCATAGTCAATATATATACCATAAACTATACAGATTAATATATCACCAAATATACTATGTCAAATGTGCACCAAATCTAAACTAATGTATAGAGCTCTCTAAGAGCTTTTTGTTGACTACTCAAAGTCCAAAATCTAACTCTATATACTCAAGTTATGCCCTAATTTGTGGTAAAAATAAATAACATCTAACTCTTAGGCTCTTAAAACCTGAAAAATATCAAAATCATGGAAACAAACCTACACCAATTTGCAGTGCTCTGATTTAGATTTCCAATGCCTATAAGAAGTCTGAAATCCAATATTCTAAGAGAAAATTATGGCCATTTAACTAAGATAGTCTTTTTACCATTTTCCCAGTGATTTTTTTTTTGGATGAAAATTTTTGACGAGATTTAATTTGATAGTCATCACAGGTTGAAACTAAAAAACTCTTTCACTTCCTCTAAATATGGCCAAACTAGGGCATATTATATATCAAAATTTATGGAAATGTCAACCTAGATCCAATGGTGAGGTCTTTTTTACCCAGGAGGTCATTTCTATAAGCTACCCCCTAAAACCTCATTTAAATTGAAACATCCAAAAAATCTTTTGTGTCCAACAATTTCACATGCCCAAAATCTACCAATATCCCATCCTAACAACAAATCCAAAACCCTCAGATCTACAATAAACAACTCACATATATCTTGCCCTTTCTTTTATCCTCTCATGCATTCCCATTGATTCAATCTAGGGTCACAATAATGAAACCATAGCTTTGATACCACTTGTTAGAAAATTTGCAAGAAATAATAGAACTATTTCCACATAGCCCGTAATAGATCTAAAATAAATATACAATTGAAATCCACATGCAAAAGAATAGACAACATACCCACAAAAATGTGACACAAGATATACCTTGGGAAACCCTAATTGAGAATAAAACCCAGCCTCCAAAAGAATCCATCACCATGTATTATTTAAAAAAAGTACCATTGCAACACAACCATGGAAGCCTTCAAATCCATAGCCACCATTGAGCAATCTATGTGAACAAGCATGAATCGACACATCTCATGCCATGCTTCCAAACTTAACAAATGCTCACTTGACTAACCTATCAAGCCTTGTCTTGCTTGACTCTTTCCCTTTTTTCCTTCTATCTTCTCTTCCCTTACACTAATAACTACCCTTGTAGCTTCTTATATAGTAGAAGTCCCACAAAATGACCAACTATTTTTACATAAACCATATGCTACCTAACCCATTGACACCACATTTAATATTGGAAATTTAATTCTTTTCCCCAATATTAAATAATTACATGAAATTTTATCACAATGTTACAATACAACTCATCAAGTATATCCCATGGAAATCTTTCCATGTTACACGTCCATCTAGGTGCTCCTAGATACAACATTACATAACAAAATAAAATAATACAATATAAAAATATTATGTAATGTGTGCAACACCCATTATATCAACACTCTAGAATTCTTCTCTCAGTCGCTACACTCTATTCCTTTAAAAAAATTCTTGCAACCTCCAACAAACAATCTCTTCGCATACTCATTCACAAGACTTCGTATCATATGGAATAGGGTTTGGATCTTCCTTTAAATAGGCATCTATACAAATTTCTAGAACATAACCAATGATCTTGATGCTTTCCTTTTTTCCTCTTAATTTGATTGGATAAATTTCCTTCATAGGAATTAATGACCCATGCCAAAATACATAACAAACTATATGATCATTAAATTTTCTTTCATATCGACCCAAAAAATATTCACCTTATTTTTGTGTCATTTGAAACAATCTTCATTAAGTAGTGTTACTCAACACATATGGTTCTTGATGCTCAATCATAGCTACTCTTCCTACTGATGTCAACTTTTACTCTCTTGACTCCTTTTGTATGACTCAACACATACTCATTCTACTTAACTTGATGTTCACTATACAATAGATCAGTTAGCTTCAATAAGGATACTCAGTGACCATAGACTTGACTGGCTCCTATAGAGCTCGATATATAGATGATTATTTACAAGTCTAACAAATATAAAACTCGTCCTATACAGAGTAACTTGGTCATAGTGATGACTGACAAACTCTTCCCTCTATATGACTAAGTGTTTGAAACTAATAGAAAACTAGACTAAAGAGATCAACAATCTCCCCCTTTGACACTAGTAGCAAAATACTTTATCATGATTAAATCAATATAGTAAAAAAAATAAAAAATGATAGTACTCCCCTTATGGCTATGACTCCATCCATATAGGACTATAATTGTTTTACAAAATACTCATATATTAAATATATTACATGAATAAAATATTCTAATGTATCTTTATGATACCTTTGATCTGTCTATTGCTCATCTTTTCATGTTCTTTGAATAATGTCATTTTTTTCTTTCATCTTTCAAATATCTTCTTTCCCCATTGATTTTGTTACTCGTGTCTATTGCTAGGGTTGGGAGGATGGAACCAAACCATATTTGTCAATAAAAGGCTTGTGAATTTTGATGATCATGGCTAGGGCATGATCCCATGTGGTTCTAATAGATTCCAAACTTTGAATCTTGATCTCCATCTTTGCAACCAAGTGAATGAGATTGTCAGTAGTAGAAAATTTATGATTTCATTGTACTAAATCCTTTTTTGAAGCTAACTCATGTTTCCTGACCTCCAAATGAGATATTAACATTGACTAGATGGAGAGAAGCTTAGCCCTAATTCTTCTATATGATGTGTGTAGCTCAGCTAACCTCCCTTGTGCAAATACTATTATGTTGTAATGCATTGAACTTGATCTAACAGATTGAGAAATAATGTTTCCTAAAGATTTCAAATCTCTGTCAATCTTCTAAATAGTAGCTTGAAAATCAGTAGTGAATCTAGGAACATCACAAAGGGTATTCTACAAATCTTATATTTTCTTCACAAGTTCTTCTAGATTATGTACAAGTGTAAAAAATTTAGCTTTCCTCAATATAATTGTAGTAGAGACCTTCTCAAGTACTTTCTTCTCAAACTAATTTTTTGACTAGGCCATTAGTTTTTTGTTGGTCTCTATATCCTCAATGTTTACCTTTTCAACATTTTTTACTAAATAAGAAATAATAGGAGCTTGTTCATCAATATGATGAATTTCAAATGCCTCAAAAAAAATATCCTTTATATAATGCAATAGTTACCTCTGTTGTTTCTCTCTCCTCATTTCTTCTTTCCTTTTCTTTCTTGCCAAGATATCTTGTAGTTTAAATATCTTCTCAAATGAAAGATTCTTCAAATCCAATTCAACTAACTCAATTACTTCATCCAAGGTAACATATTTGCCTAGAGAGCTCAACATTTTCTTCTTCCTTTTACTTCTCAACACAACTAAGGCTTGATTGTGTCAATGGGTTTTACCACTTGGTCTAACTTGTGCACTAGTACTAGAGGAAGAAAAAATACTAGTTGGAATATCTTGTATTGTAGGAACTTGCACATATTGTGTAGATGTAGAATTTGAAGTAGTCAGCAGTGGAGTGTGAGATTCCACACTTGGCATTATCTTGATGCATCATTAATTTATTCCTTCTCCTTATCCTTCTCTTTTGGCCCAGTCTCCTTATTTCTCTCTAATAGAGGTCCTAAGAATCGTAGTCCTTGCTAACCTATGGTAGACTACTCTACCTTAGACTTTTGTCTTTCTCTTTTACTTCTATTTCTTTCTTTGACTCATTGACATATATTAAAAATGTTTTGGTATATGATGATTTGTTGAATTTGTTTATGGGTTCGTGCATTAAAATCAACAATGTGGATTGGTGTTTCTTGTATCTAAAAATATTCCTTTATTTTTTGCAATACTGGAGTGTAAGGTTTGGTTGAATGAATAGGGGATGGTTTAGCCTACTCTTGAGATCTCGACATAGTTGTGTCTTATTCATTGATATGAACATCCTCTATTGTTACAATATCATTCTCACTCTCTTTGACCTTATGTTTGATAGTTTTGTCAATTATATCAAGGTCATTATATAAATATTGTTCAATGACCTTTTCATCTTCTCCAGTATCCTTACCTTTACCATCTTTATTAGTCTCTCAATAGAAAGGAAATGGAAACCTCTTCTCAACCCTAATTTCCAAAATGAATGATCCAAATTGATTAAGCACAAGAAATTGTTCAATACAAAAATGAATCAAGTGATGGAGAAAAGGCTGAAAAGAGGTTCAATTGGTCTTCTTTCTATTTTTAGGGGAGTATGTGCTTAAATCCTGAAATAGATAAAAGACAAATACTAACCTTGAATCTAGAAAATGTTAATTTGTGATGTCTATGCATAGTTTATGGAAATTCTACAACATGTTTTGGACTAGAAATGTCAAGATGGAGAAAACATAGAAATATTTTGTCTTTTTGAAGGGAGGTCAATGTTTATCCTATTGGCAGGGCACAATCTTACCCCTTGGCATAATTTACCCTAAAAATTTGACCTTGACCTACACTGCTCTGACCAAGTTTCTATTTATGGATCTCACAAGTTTGACGAAAAGGGTATCCAAATTTGCTCTCCAATTTGTTGTTCGACACCTATATCTACAAGAAAAATAGTTTTTCTATTGGATGGGGGTTTTCCTTAGTCAAACCCCAGTTTGCAATCAACCTTGAAATATAATTGAAACTGTAAGATGCATAAACAAAGTAAATTGAACTATTCACCTTGCTTATGTGGAAATCCTTATGGAGCATTTGATTCCTTGAATCCACAAGTACAAATGCTCAAAATGAATATAAAAATGTATGAAGGATGTTTCAAATAAATATCATTAGATAGTCAAAACCAATCTTGAATTTATCTTTGTATAGAAGAAGGCTTTGATGAATGTGAATGAGATCTTCAACAAGAGGGCTCCATAGATATTGAATCCTTCAATGGCTAACAATGAATCTCCTTGATAAATTGGATGCTTAAATACTTGAGTTCTTGAATGCTTAAATATTTGGATGCTAGTAGATCTTCACTTCATTTAATAATTGACACCCAAGATAATGGTTAGATGGTGATGTCAAAGTGAGGGAAGAAGGCTTCCTTATATAGAAATCTAGGGCATAAACTCCTAGAGAAGGCTAACATGGGAGCATTATAGCTCATTTAACCTTAAGCCCTAGGAAATGACCTAGATTAAATGTAATTTAAGAGCATACCATTTTGAAAACCGAAACAACTAACACGAAAGTGGGAAAAGAAATTTTTTGAAGCTCGAGATCATGAAACTCTTAGAAATTGAAAATGGGACCTAGGGTTAGGGACGATGTTGCTGCTACCCTACATCATGGTCAAGGTCATCCTTGACCTAGGTATGGGTCAAGTTCAACCTTGACCCAGAGGCCAAAGTCCTTAGTTTCATAGAGTAGTTTGTCAAAAATAGGCTAGACATAGAGAGAGAGAGAGAGAGAGAGAGAGAGAGAGAGAGAGAGAGAGAACAGGGGGAAAACAACAAGATCTATGCAAAAACCCATTCAAGGTGCTTGACATGACCCCAAACCATTTACTCATAGGGCTAAACGCTCTTAGCATGAAAGTGCTTTCATTTTCTGATCATACAGTAATCCTCCACTTTAGCAAGAGTATGGACTCAATGCAAACTCTTGGTAAAGTAGATTATAATGAAAATATAATCTTATTAAAATAAAAGGGACAAATAAATCTTCAAGGCCCCGAAAACTCAAGTCTTTGTCAACTCCAAGATCACAATAAGAGAGACATATCTAGAAAAAAGAGAAAAGAAAAAAGAGTGTGATTATCTCACTCAATGAGAACTTATGTCCCATTGTGAACCATACAAGGAAAGTGCGCAACTGGGAAGGTGGAATTGAGCTGCTTAGTGAATGTGGCTACTCACTAATCAATCCATCAAGGATTCGCCCTCAAGAATATTCTATTCTATAAGAGTAAAGCCAAAAATAAAAAGAGATCAAATCTTAAGGACAACTTTGACCTTAATGGATCATTAATATTTGAAATTGGAGGGATAAAGAGATCCTAAAATATAAATCCATGCTTTAAGGGTTAGTCACTAATCTGAAAAGTGAGAGAAGATATCTTGAAAAATAATATATATGTATTAAAAAGTGTGTGTGTGCAATAAGTGAGCAGAGCATTCTCTCCCATGTTAAAGTCATTGCTAACACTTTAATAGGAGCAATAGCTTTAACAAAAACATAAACAACTCCACTGATTACGTTTCGATTATTAGATGACCCCAAACAAAGACAACTCAAGGGAAATAAACATACAAAGAACATAGAAAGGATCTACCTATTGTAGTGTTAGTATGATCATAAGATAATATATATATGATATTATTGCAAATGGATTGACATCATTCCCCAAATAAATTAGAACTATAATCACAAAGGAGGAAACATCACATATGAAATACAAAGAAGGACCTTTTTGGACCATGACCTAGAGACCAAAAAGAATCAGTGTTACCAAGTTGTGGATCCAAGAAGATTACAAAAGGAAACATTTTCAAACAATAGCACAAGTACAATATAATATGAAACAACATATGGAAGAATAGAGATAAATATAGAGGATTATTACAATGAATTTGATTCTTTTATCACCTTGCACCAATGAAGAAACAAAGACCATATAAAAGAATCTAAAAAAATTCAATAAACATATCATGGAAGAAACATAGTACAATAGACAAATAGTCAACAAAGACTACCGTAAAGGACTATCAAATCAAGCATGCCACCTGCTCTCCTCATCTCAATTTTTATCATTTAGGGAAGGTGGGTAACTATAAGAGGGACTATATCCAACATACTAGGGATGATAGCTAGTTCCAAACAAGGATCCTCTTGAGAATCACAATGTTCAATACTAGGTGTAAGTGTCAATTGTGAGGAAAATATTTTAGGTAAATCAATGTCAAAACTAATAACTTCATATTCATTATTAACATCATCAAGAGTGTCATCTTCATCTAAATTAATCAAAACAAGATCTAAGTTATGAACATAATCATGCAACTTATTATCAACAACCACTTCTTCTAACACATCATGCATAGTTGTATTCAAAGAAGATAAAGATTTTTTAAGAATACAATTATGAGCTTTAGCTTGAGCACAATGCTTCTTATGACATGTTTGTTAGTAGATAAATTACATTTTGCCTTACTTAAAATGTGTTGAGAACTAGGAGGAACAATTACTAAATCCTACATAGGTTCTAGAGAAGGATTAACAAGATTAATAGTAAACTGGCAAGCAACAAGAGGAGCTTGATTAATAGATGTGGAATGTTGAGATAATGGGTGTTGCACACATTGCATAATATTGTTATATTGTATTAATTATTTTATTATGTAATTTTGTACCTAGATGGATGTGTAACATGTAAATATTCTCATGGGATATACTTGATGAGTTGTATTATAACATTTTGATAATATTTGATTCAATTATTTAATATTGAGGAAAAGAATTAAATTTCTAATATAAAATGTGGGGTTAATGGGTTAGGTAGCACATGGTTTTAGCACTTGGCTTATGTAATACCACTTGGTGGTTTTTTGGGACTTGCTACTATATAAGTAGCCACAAGGGTAGTTATAGTGACAAGGGAGAAGAGAGAAGGCAAAAATAAAAAGAGTCGAGCGGAACAAGGCTTGACAAGTTAGCCAAGAGAGCATTTGTGAAGGTTGGAAGCATGGCATGGGATGTGTGGATTCATGCTTGTTCACATACATTACTCAGTTGTGGCTATGGCTTTGAAGGCTTTCATGATTGTATTACAATGCTGTTTTTGTTGAATAATACATGGTGATGGATGCTTTTGGAGGCTGGGTTTTTTTTCTCACAATGAGGGTTTCCTAGGATATATCTTGTGTCACAATTTTTGTGGGTATGTTGTCTATTCTCTAGCATGTGGATTTTAATTCCATATTTATTTTAGAACTATTATGGTTTATGTGGAAACAATTATATTCTTTTTTTCAAGTTTCCTCACAAGTGGTATCAAAGCTATGGTTTTATTATTGTAACCTTAAATTGAATCTATGAGAATGCATGAGAGGATAAAAGAAAGAGCAAGATATATGAGTTGTTTATTGTAGATCTAAGAGTTTTGGGTTTGCTGTTATGATGGGATGTTGGTATATTTTGGGCATGTGAAATTTTTAGACAAAAGGATTTTTCATATGTTTCATTTAAGTAAGGGTTTTTAAGGGGAAGCTTGCAGAAATGACCTCCTAGGTAAAAATAGAACTCACCATTGGATTTGAGTCAATGTTTCCATAAATTTTGATATATAAGATGCTCTAGTTTGGCCACATTTAGAGGAAATGAAAGATTTTTTTAGTTTCAGCACATGCTGACCATCAAATTTAATCGTGTCAGAATTTTTGTCACAAAAAAAAAATCACAGTGAAAATGGTAAAAATACTATCTTAGTAAAATAGCCTTAACTTTCTCTCAAGATATCAGATTTTAGACTTCTTATAGGAGTTGGAAAGCTAATTCAAAGAACTACAACTTTTTATATGTTTGGTTCTATGATTTTGACATTTTGTCAAGTTTTAAGATCCCAAAATTCAGATGTTATTTATTTTGAACACAGATTAGGACATAACTTGGGCATACGAAGTCAGATTTTGGACTTCAAGTAGTCAATGGAAAGCTCTACAAATTGGTTCAAATTTAGTGTAGGTTTGGCATGATTTATTATCTGATATATTGATCTAAATATTTTATGGTATATATTGACTATGGTAACATTGTGAGTTTATGACATTGTATGTTTGAAGATTTGATGTCATTATATACTCACTTCATATTTTAGATTGGTCTCATGGTGATGTGGTTATTACTATTTGGTTTGGTCATGGATTTTGGCATGATATGATTAGATATATAGGTATATCCTTGAGGCTCATTGGTTTGGATTCCTTGCTTGGTTATGGTGGTATATTTTCTTGGTTGAGGATCATGGTTATTTAGTTTCTTTTGAGCAGCTCATGATGTGCACTTTGAGTTCTTTGATGGTTTGATGGTTTGGTTGGTTCTCATGGTTAGAGGATGGATTTTTCATCATGATGTCATGGATAGCTTTGATAAATGATCTAGTGGGAGATTGTGATAGTGATGAGGTGACAGTGCGAGATTAGTTCTTGATTTGGTTTGTATCTTCTTGGATTGGAGATCTTGGTATCACTTGGTCTCTTTGGTTGTGTGAGTGTAGACCTAGAGGATCTTCATGTAGGAGATGGATTTTATGATTTCATAGGTGAATTAGTACCATGGTTCAGTGGGATTCTTTTGTTTGAATTGATATAATGATTGAGTGTTTTCATA
Source organism: Cupressus sempervirens (assembly GCA_028749045.1). NCBI lineage: Eukaryota > Viridiplantae > Streptophyta > Pinopsida > Cupressales > Cupressaceae > Cupressus > Cupressus sempervirens. The sequence goes on from CM053791.1 coordinate 764,266,651, forward strand.
TGTTGGAGATTTGTCTTAGATCTTGTCGCTACAAAAGCGTCTTTGACATTTGCATGGTGAACTTGTTGTCTTCATGGTGTATGAAGATGGTTAAATCTTGAGGACTCATTTGGTTCTTGGTTATCTTCATGGTGTGTGGAGATGGTTCTTTATGGTATGTAGAGATGGTTTTCTTCATGGTCTGTCGAGATGGTTGCATCTTGAGGACTTATGGGTTTCTAGGTAAAGGTGTGGTTTATGCTTTCATTTGATGTGTTATCCTTGGTGTGAGGATGGTTTCATTATTATGTGATGGTATACTCTTGATAAACATCTAGAGTTGTGACATGTTATAGTATGTTCATATGGAGCATGTTTTCATGATTATGTTCCTGAAACCATGGTTGGAACTTTGACATTGATCTTGCTTTAGTTTCTTTGTATTGAGTACATTGATCATAAGCAAGATACTTCATGATATTTCTATGTTGCATTTTGAGTTGACATGGATTGATTAGTTACAGGTGCTCAAGATACTTAGAGACAGTGGTGATGCTGATTTCTCTTGGATTAGAGAAGTATTTGTTGGGAAAGTTGATGGTTTCAGCAGGAGAGTGCAAGGGACATTCACCTGATGTGGACTTGAGAGGAGATTTTTCTTAAATGATTCTATGTTAGAGACTTGGATATCTTGATGAGAATTATCATTCCCCACTCTTTTTCTACTTAGAGGTTTGCTACTTGAGAGGTATAGCCCATTGTTTCTCTTAGGTGCATTATGTTTATGCTTGTCTTTCATGGATATGGATCTATAGCTATGGTACATGAGTTAGTTCTGGAGGGTTAATTTGAGAGATGGTTTAGCATTGATTATCTCCATTTCCATATATTTTTATGCTGGTTGAGTTTGGGAGATGATTTTATATTGGGCATATTCCTTGGTTTAGGAATGGTTTATGAGCTTTATCTTCTTGTGAGAGGCTTACATCCATGATTAGTTATATGGTATGGTTTGGGTGTCATTGATGCTTCTTGTTGGGGTTTTATGGAGGAGATCATACTTGCATAGTTTACATCTAGAGGTTTATGTAGAAGGACATGATACATGTTATGATTTGCATGGTTTCTCTTTGGTCTTGGTTATCTTCCTAGATGTTTGGTTTCACTTACGTTGGGTTTGAGATTCATTAGAGATTATGATCACTACTTCATGCTAATGTATATCATGTGAGAGATGACATGGTTACTCCCTTATCTCTTTCCTCTATTTGTAATGGAGAGCTTGAGAGACTGTTGGAGATTGGTTATGGGAGATGTTCTTGTAGGTTATTGGTTTATGTATTGTGGATATCCTGGAGACTACATGGATTCACTTCTTTGAGATGTTGTGAGTGGATTGATTATATATTTAACATTATATTTTGTAGTGGAAGCTTCTTGGTATAGATGTGGTAGGTATTTCTCTTGAGGATTGTGACTATAGGTTATAGATTGGATATGTTGATGATGTGAGATTCACTTGATATACCTTTGGAGTTATGGATAGCTAGATGGGTTTGGCACTTGTTGTGGGTGCTATTTCTACTATGGATATTTTGACAACTATAGTTACATGTGATTACCTCTGGATCATGCTTATTTGCTTGGCATTTCAGTTGGTATAGGATTTTATGATCTTCTAATGTGATAGGTTGGGTGGCTTTCTCTTTGGATGGTTTCTATGTATGTCCAGTGGCAATGGCATAATAGGAGGTGAGATCATTCCTATTTGAGAAGCTAGATACTTTGATTTTTGTTGCAAGTACCAAGATGGAGCACTTTGTGTACTTTGATCCATGATGGTGGATGTGCTAGGAGGGATGGTTCCCTTGTTCATTTATGTTACTACAGAATTACCCTATGCAATATACAACAAGTGGGAGATTGTTGAGATAATGGGTGTTGCAAACATTGCATAATATTGTTATATTATATTAATTATTTTATTATGTAATGTTGTACCTAGATGGACATGCAACATGTAAAGATTCCCATGGGATATACTTGATGAGTTGTATTGTAACACTGTGATAATATTTGATGTAATTATTTAATATTGGGGAAAATAATTAAATATCTAATATTAAATGTGGGGTCAATGGGTTATGTAGCACATGGTTTATGTAATACCACTTGGTGGTTTTGTGCAACTTGCTTCTATATAAGTAGCCACAAGAGTAGTTGTAGTGACAAGGGAGAAGAGAGAAGACAAAAAGTGAAAGAGTTGAGTGGGACAAGTCTTGAAAGGTTAGCCAAGGGAACGTTTGTGAAGGTTGGAAGCATGGAATGGGATGTGTGGCTTCATTCTTGTTCACATAGATTGTCCGGTTGTGGCTATGGCTTTGAATTCTTCCATAGTTGTATTGCAATGGTGTTTTTGTTGAATAATACATGGTGATGGATGCTCTTGGAGGCTAGATTTTTCCCATCAATGAGGGTTTCCAAGGATATATCTTGTGTGAAAAATTTTGTGGATATGTTGTATATTCTCTTGCATGTGGATTTTAATTCTATATTTATTTCAGATCTATTATAGGTTATGTGGAAATAGTTATATTCTTTGTTGCAAGTTTCCTCACATAGAAGCCATAGATAAAGGAGGTATGGAAGGTTTAGGAAAAAGACCATGGTTAAGATCCTTAGGAGGTAAGCTTAACTCAAGAATCTTTTGCTTCTTGTATAGTTGATATGAACAAAAAAGATGATCAGGTCAACTAGGACATGAATTCGATAATGAAGGCCAAAAGAAGTCAATGGTAGTAGCATCCCTAGGCCTAGAAGTATGCCATACGCTATGATTATCTATATTTACTTCATCATCATAAACAAACTTAAGACATTTATGAATAGGTGAAGAAACAACATGCATGGCATTTAACCATGGTAAACCAAGCTTAACTTGAAATTGATCAAAAGAAGGAGCAACAACAAAGGTGGAGTTCACAATCTTTCCACAAAGTTAAACTGGTAAATCAATAGAACCAAATGATGGATAAAGAAAACCATTACACATTTGAATCCATGTATTTTATTTATCATAAAAATCACATCACAAAATTTTCATAAAAGATTTACTTATGTAATAACATTGACTAAGGAGGTAGGATAAAAAAGACAACACGAGTAGGTATCTTAGCAACCTTAGCATAAATATAAAGGGGACCATCAGGAGCTTTAATAGTATTAGAATCATCACAGGTAATCAAAAGTTCTTGAGGTCATTTTATCTTAGGTTTTTGTTGAGGTTTAGGTTAAAGTTTCAATTTAGGCTTAGGTTTTAGTTGAGCTGGAGCTAAAACTTGAGATTGAGGTGGAGATATAGATGGAAGATGGGACCTAGGTCAAGGAGAAGGTCAACCTTTCCCTAGGTCAAAGTCAAGGTTTCCATTGACCTGGGTCAGGGTCAAGGTTAACCTTGACTCAGAGGCCAAAGTCCTCAACTTCACAGAGCAATTTGTCAAAAATAGGCTGGAAATAGAGAGAGAAGTAGAACAAGGGAAAAATAGCTAGATCCATGCCAAAACCCATTCAAGGTTCTTGACATGACCCCATAAAACTTATTTAGAGAGTAAATTCTCTTAACATGAAAGTTCTTCCATTTTAAGACAATACAATCTCTTCTCTAGTAGTCATTCCAAAGATACTCTTCCATAACAATTCACTTTGTTTTACAACATCCTCAATCTTATGTTGCAAAACAAAAAATCTATTCATATGCTTCTCCATAAATTTAGTAATCTTCTTATTTGTTAATTCATGCATTATGTTTGCAAGTGCTCCTTTTCTAACCATCTTTCTATCTTAATTGTATGTTTCCATTAGACTTCAATTCTATTTTACAATTTGGAAATAGTATTACCTATCTCTATAGGTGTAGTCTTAAACTTAGCCATCATATCTAGCATGGATTCCTCCACTTTATTAGATTATCTACTGTACTTAATGCACCAAATTTTATAAACTTAAAACTAGATAAGCTGACAAAGTTCCTAATGTTTCCACATACCTCATCAACTATTTTGGGCTTTATGTGCACTACTACTTGATAGTGGCTTTTCTCATCTGACTCTTTCTTTTTGTATCTTCTTGATCATCATCATTTTTTTCAATAAATATTCTCCTCATTGGTTGAGATTGATCCTTAGTTGCTGACAAGATTCTCTTTTTTCTACTCGTGCACTTGAATGTTTACATGGTTTTGTAATCTTTAAAACTCTTTTTCTCAATGGCACATAGGAACTTGTTACTATATAAGGTTTGGTTCTCAATCTAATTAGTGTAGGAGGAGAGAGGAGTATCGATATAAATTTCTTTACATATTTCTTCACATTGGGCTCAATGATTGTGACTTTCTTGGCCTTCTTAGCTAGTGGTGAAAGAAGTGCTAGGGATTTACTCTTCTTTTTTGCACTCTCTTCCTCTTCCTCTACACCATCATCACCTCTCTCTTTGTATTTTCCAATACCTTGTGTAATCATTAGAGGTCCTTCACCTTTAGTCTATTTTCCTAGTTTCTCTTCAAGGTCTTTAATTATCTTCTTTCTTTTTCTATCTATCGAAGCAATCTTAACATCTATTGTTATTCTTGACTTTTCTTCTGCATATTTCCCTAAGGGATTGGCCTTTGTATCAATCTCCTAAAAAATAAATATATTTATTACTTCACTCACATCATCAATATCAATTTTATAGGAAAATTGTTTAAGCCAAGCCACCCTTGGCTTAACTGCTTGAACATATATGTTGTCAGTGTCTACTAGAAAACACACATCATTGTAATACTTCTCTACTAAGGATTTAGGATTCCTTGTTCTTATCCTCATATTTTGTTTAAACTCATCAAAGTATCCATCAAGGATATTTTTTTAAAAATATCCCAAATTTGCAATATATTTAGTTATTTGTGTGGTAACAGGTTTCCATTACTCCCAAACAACATTTCCAATACTTGGAAAGTTATTTTGGATACTAAATAAAATTTAGATTATCAAGGATATGAATTTACACATCTAATTATTTTCTCCCTTGAATGATAAAATATTTTCTACCAGTTTTAGCCATTGGAACTTAGGAAGATCATACTCATGATCATTCATAACAATTTTCTAGGCTTGATCTACTTCAATACATGACACACTATTTATTCAGCAAGACTAATAAAAGTTAGGTGCTATCACACATATAGAAAAATCCATCAATAGATCTATGATACTTGAAATTGACATACCATAACTATTTCACTCAGCCTTAGTATTTTCCTCAATCACATCTTTTCTCTGGAATCTCATGGTTTTCTTCTTCTAAAATATAGGATACCCCATGACTGAATGCATAATCTTCTTTGTGATTTTCACTCGCCCATTCTCAATCCATAATTGCATATTGTGGCTTTAGCATAAAACCACTTTAATCCATTCAATTTTGAAATCCTTGGAAAATCTGAAGTGAGTGTTAACCTTTTCTTCTCCACAATCTTGAATTCATCTTTCAAAACTCCTTCATCACATAGTTTTTGATATTCCATTTGAATCTTGTAGTCTCCAATTTCACTAATCTTACACATATAACAACTTTGTAAATCATGTATATATCATTATAACCCTTGGTGGTATCGATGAGAATGCACCCATTGAGTCTCCTTTCATAGAAATATCTAGAACAACTTGATATTTAGGTGGAGGATAGGTTTCACTCTTCACCAATGAACATTACTAACCTCTTCGCACTAATTCTTCATTGTTGATGATGATTTGGATGCCATGCCTACATTTAGGGTTTGATATTTTCTTTCTGAGTAACTCCTCACTGCTAACATTCAACACTTGTTTATGCTTCAACAATAAATTTTCTCTAAATCTCCTTAGGAAATACTTTACAAATCACTCAAATTGATCAGCCTCTCAAATCTCAATTCAAGGTGTGCAAAATATATTCAAATTTCCACTATATATCATCATTCATTCAAGCTAGGGAACTCATAAATATTGTGTACTTCATCAAGTGGAATCTAGTTGTCTTATGAACTTGGTCATTACTTAACTCTTTCTTCACCTAGTCTCAACTATAAATATCAGTCAATACTATCTTCCTTTAACTCATTCAACTAAGCACTTGATCCTTATTGCGAAGCTTGGTCAATAGAGACAGTATTATTCATGTTCAACACTAATAATGTATTTGATTTCTTTTGTTGAGTTCTTTCCATAAATCTATCCTAATGGATCTTATCTTATGAAATATGGACTTTGGCACATTTTATGTTAGGAATCGATATATGATATGACATTCAAATATACTACTCCTAACATACCTTTCTTGATTAGTTTGAGGTAGAGTGACCACCTTCTCCATTGGATTGGTTGATCTCGACTTCACTTGTCCCACTACTTCTAGCTTCTACCTTTTTCTTCCAAGTTTTATTTGTCTCACCAAATTTTCCTTTTCCTTTGATTTGTTCATTGCTTGGTGTTGGTGCTTGGGTCTTGCAGTTCTTTCTCACATGTCTAGTCTTGTGACAACTAAACCAAACTAGGTTTCCATTCAATGATTTCTTGTAATTACCTTTGAAATGTTTCCTGATGAATTTTATGGAATGTGACCATATTCTCCAAAATAATGAAAACTATATGATGTATTATAGTGCCAATTGTGGTAATCACCTTTCTTAGGTGCATGACCTTACTTCTTGGATGTCCAATCCAAATTTTATTTAGATTTTCATTCTTGTTCTCTATATGACCACACTATTGATAGTTACAACAATTTTCTTCAAATCTAGGTGCAATAGGTGTGTGACTTGCATGTGTCCTACATTCATGTGCTTGGTGTCCTTTATTTTTTAGTTAAAACTATGTCCATTAAACTTGGGCTTAGGATATTGTTTACCAATCTTTCTTTTTCAAATTTAGCTATTTTTCCCAATTTTCCACAATGATAGCATGTAGGTTTTCCTTTAGATTTTATTTGTTCTCTAGTCTTGGATGATTCTCCTTCTTTAGTGGATGAAGTGTACTTGGTATATCCTAGTCCAGACGTATCACTAGGCATTCTTGCTATTATCATTTATTTGTCAAAGTATCTTATGGCTTCACCAAGTTTTTTCATTCTCTCCATTAGTTCCTTCTCATATCTTAACGCATTTCCTAGTTGATCACTTTGTGATTTCAGATTTGCAATCTCTATGTCTTTTTTGTTTAGTTCATGATTTTTAAGTAGCAATTGAATAATTATGTCTACTTGATTTTTTGTAAGCTTCTGCACATCATATGTTCTTTCATCAAGTCTGGTAGTCATTTGTCTCTTGTCTTCTTCTACCATGGCTTTTTCTTCTTCAACTTTCTTTTCTATTCAGTCACTCCATATAGCCTTACTAATTGGATTTCATGTTCTCTCTTCAATCCTCTAACTTTTTCATTTAGAATATTGTTCTTCTCTAATAGGTCTTCTATAGCTACATCACCTTCATTGGAATTTCCATTTTCAAACATTTCTTTAGTGTCCACTTCTTGATGGGGTGTGATCTTTTTCAAAATAGCCATCTCTTTCCTTTTCTTTAAGGACTTATTCAATTCCTCTCTTGTTTCTTCAAGCTATTATAGTATGATCTAGATGTCAAGAATCTAATTTTCAATGATCTTACTCAATTTATAAGCCTCCATATCCATGATATCAACTCTCAAGGGGCTAAAATTCTTCTAAGAGAATAAATATCCAATACCAATTGTTGGAAGTTTATTGGGAAAGTGAGATACTAAGGATAGAGGGGGAATGGGGTCAATCAAGTTCACTTAAACTTTTATCTTTCAAAACAAATAACAACTCAACTACATTAACCACTAATCCATCTCATCTCTAGATCATGACAATATAACCTTATACTTGAAATTTTGAAATAGATATAACTATGTATAACATCTATAAGAATAAATTTAAACACATAACACAAAGATTTGGTTATCGAGAAACCCTCCAAGGTGAAGGTAAAACTAGGGTACGGATGACAGCCACAAATCTTAACTACTACAGTAATAAAGTTCACCTATTAGGGCTATAAATGTGATCACTTCTAGTGATCTACCCTATGAGGGGTCTACTATTAGGAGATTACAAGGCTATTAGGTCTACCTTTATTAAAGGATTTCAAAAACATAAAGAAGTAAGAACTCCATTAAAATATTTGACTAGGCCTATTAGAACCACTCTATTAAGAGATTTGCCTTGATTCACTTGCTAAAATTCATTTTCAGTACCTGATCCTTTAATTTTCACTACCAATGTTGATTATAAATCTTCTATTTCCAATCTATTATTTGATCTCCTATCTGATACATCTCTTCTCTTCTCTTCCCTACTTCTCTTAGCCACTACACTTTGTTCCTTCAAAACTTTTCTTGCAGCCTCCAAAATACAATCCCTTCACATACACATTCATAAACCTTCACATATACGGAATAGGATTTGGACCTATCTTTAAAGAGATATTATATCCTTCTACAATATAATCAATGATCTAAATGCTTCCCTTATTAACTCTCAATCAAATTGAATAACTTTCCTTCATAGGGATCAATGAACAATGGAAAAATATGTAACAAAATCTATGATCATTAAATTTTTTTACATGTTGGCCCAAAAATAGTTTACCTCTTATTTTTTTCTATTCAAAATAGTTTTGATTAAATAGTGGTACTCAACACATATAGTTCCCAATGCTTGCTCATAACTAGACTTCATGTTGATGCTTAACCTTTACTAGCTTGATTCATTCTATTTGACATAGCATATACTCACTCTTCTTAAGTTGGTCGTCACTATAAACTAGATAACTCAACTTTCATAGGGATACTTAGTGACCATATACTTGCTCGACTCCTACAATGCTTGGAATATACATGATTATTTACAACTCTAACAAATATATAACTCAACCTATATGGAGTAACTCAGTCGCATGATGATCGACCAACTATACCTTGTATATGACTAAGTGTTTGACACTAATATACAACAAGACTAAATAGATAAACAATAAGCTGGTTCCTAAAGTTCCAAGAAGGTGGGTCACAACTGCCTAGGTCACTTAGTAGAGAGCACATGAAAGCCTATATTAAAGACCTGGTAGTGTTATTGCAAAGAGTTAAAGGGTATGATCATTCTTCATTTTTTCAAGAATGGGTGTATTTCATCATCCATATTTTACTCTAGAGAACATATTTTGTAGATTATAGGGAGTCATCAATACATGAGAAATGAATGAATAGTTAAATAATGGTCATTTTGGATGTCATGGTTTTCACATGGCCTTATAGTTATTTTACTATTTGGATTATATGAGGGAATGGATGAATTCATAATAATAATATGTCAGAGGAATCAATGCAACTTATGAGCATCTACAATAGTTATTATACATATTTTCTTGCTTCACGTATCTTAGAGTTGGATAGTATGAAAGGAATTATGTCAAATTTCCCTTGTATGGATTTGACTATTTTCTATTGGTATAATTGTGATGTTAGTTGGCCCATGTGAGTAACACGTACTCACCTAGAATTGAAATGTATATATCCTTTCCAATTGAACTAGACTTATGTGATTTTAAATCAATTTTGAGATGCCATCAACCTTGAGGCTAATTTATTCAACTTCAGTTTTAAGTTTTACAAATCCAAGGATCACTTAGATAATAACATTTTTTCTAGAGATAACTTTTTAATAAGACAAAACAAAATTCCTTTACCTCATGTAGAGGACTAGGAGGAAAAAAAATTCAAGAAAAGAAGAGGTTTGGAAGTGGTTATGGAGCAATATCACATTGGATTTAAGTGGATTTACCCAATTATATATGAGGTATCAACCACATATTATGATCAATTTGGATGACACCACTAATTTTACTAGTTCTCTATATTTTTAAGGGGCTTTCAAATGAATTCTTTATAAGGAACAACACTTGGTGAATTTTTTTCAAATGGTACTACAAGACGATGGGTTTAGCCATGGAGGAAACTTTATTGTTAGGCACACTCAAGATGTAGTAGAAGTGGGATGGGTCACCTCTCGGGAAGTCCTAAAGCTTCACCTTTGTGAGCATCACCTAGAGATAATGAGTCTAAGGTATTAAATTTATTCTCATTAGAGATTAATTATTTTTAATCACTACTCACAAAATATGGCTTAATGAGTTTGAATCAAAAACTACATAGTTAAATTCTAATAGAAATATCATAATTTTCCTTGCTATGGAAAATATTTCATACTTATCAATTTATGAGCTAAAGGGGATTTCTAAATGAATGGTTGATAAGGAAAAATACTTGGTGAAAGTTTTTCAAATGGAATTGCAAGAATAGTGGGTTTAGCAATGGAGGAAACTCCATAGTTAAGCATGCTCAAGATGGATTACACTAGGATTGGTACCCTACTAGGATGTCACAATACTTAACCTCTATTGAGAATCACCTATATCCAATGAGTGAGGAGTGTTCCATTTTTTCTCATGAGAGATGGATTCTTGTGAATCACTACTCATAAAATATGGGCCAATGAGTTCAAGTTAAAAAATACACAGTTAAATCTAGATAACAATATTAAAATTTGACTTGTTGTGGAAAATATATCCTACTATTGAAAATATTAGAGGAGTAACTAAGAGGGGAGGGGTGAATCAATTACCACAAAAAAAAATCCAAGATCCCTTAAGTTTTCAATAAAATACAAAACCAAAACCTTGCTAAAACTTAAATACTATTACAACTCAATTTGCACAAGAACAATTGGTTTACACTGAGAATTACCGTCACTCGGTAAACATTGAAATAATCACTTCTTAAGATGTTTAGTGTGTTTAACCTTAATTAAATTAGTTTAAAAAACATAAATAAAATAACATGAACACAAGAGACACCAATAATTAATGTGGAAACCCAATTTTGGAAAAACCACCAATTGCAACTAGCTACTATTTTTCACTCTTTTGAAGTTAGCCATGTTAGGAGCCAACCATACTTAAGGTTACACAACACATTGTTAGGTATCACCCTATTAGAAGTGGCCTTATTAGAGGTCCTCAAACACTTCAATTTAGAAATCCCACCTTGTTAGAGGATTTGGAAAATAGTTGTTAGACTAACTCTTTTAGGAGATTTGATTCACTTATACAATTACTAATGAGTAGCAATGACTTGAATTGATTTATGATGCAACTATCTTTTCTATTTTAGATGTCTATTCTAGCTTTAATACTTGATCATCCTTGATCAAAGTGTTCTTTGTACCTCAATCAACTCATATACTATGATATCCTTCCAATTCACTTCCTAATTTATATTTTCAATCCCATACTTCTTTCTATTCAATCCTCAACTTGACCTTATATTTAAATGATTTACCTTATCAAGTTATCTTGAATACACTTCCAAACAAATATTTATTCATCCCTTGAGTTGGCTAGAACTAACCAACAAAACTGTTAAATCCAATATGCTCATACAAGAAAAATCCTTCATTAGTAGATGCAACTAAGTCAACACTAACTCAAAAAATTCTTTCCTTCAAAATTTGTTTGGTAACCAAGTGAGCTCCATTAACACTAGTTCCATGCCAAATTTCCTTTGTAAACTAAGTGAACTTGGTCAACACTGGTTACCTACAAACTATCTTGGAATGCTAAACATACATAGGAAACTTCCTTTAATGCTCGAGTGAGCTTGTCTGACACTGATTTATTAGTAAAGACTTGATATTTTATGTAACATCAAAGACAACATACAATTTAATAATTGTTTTCAAAATTATCCCTCTTTGACATTGATGGAAACACTATATGCCATGATACAAAGAAATTTTTATAGAAAAAATACAAGGATAATATCCTTAGTTTCATTTTGATTCTCATTCATGAGAACTCCCTCTAACATCAATCACTCTGATTTCTTTGATTGCAATTTCTCCTCTTTGACATCTGACTCAATATTTCTGATTTGACAAATTCTCCCTCTTTGACATCTTATGACAAAGACAATAATCAATGTATTTTTCATGTATATGATGTACTGATTCATATACTATCTTCTCTTTCAATACTACATCAACTTGAATGATCTTCAAAATTCTATGTGTTGGTCTTGTAATAGATGTGATTTACCATAAGACTAGGGAGAAAGTGGTGACTTGCTAATGTGGGATACTTGGGAAATAAAGTATTCTCCACACCTGTTGTCTTTAATCTTTAGCTTTTTCTTGGCTTTACTGAGGAGTATATCAGCATCCACATACTTAGAGGAATTTGTGGGTTGTGCTTTAGTGTTTGCTAGGAATTTTTATGCAGTAGCATCTCTCAAATTTGTGCACAACTAGAAAGGATCTGGATCACCAAGGATGGTAACCTCCACATTTTTGTAGGAAAACTTTAGACATTAATGATATGTAGAGGGAACTGCTTTCATAGCATGAAGCCAAGGGAATCCTAGTATCATGTTGCAATTCATTTCAATATCTAGGACATGGAATAATGTGTCTTCAGTAGCTAGACCAATCCTTATGGGTAATATGATAATGCCCTTAGAGAAGCATTCACCATCATCATAGGATTTTATTGTGATTCTTCAAGAGGGATCCACATCATCTTCAAAATAACCGAAACCTTTAACTACTTTAAGCGTATAGATATTCAACCTTGCTCCTACATCTATCAAGACATGTTTGACCTTTACATTATGGACAAAGACTTCAAGGTGAAGAGGATCATTGTGGTTGGGTTTTTCTTTAGGAATATCCCGAGTGGAAAAGCTGATATGTTGTGATGCAAAAAGGTTCCCCACCATGGCTTGGAATTGGGCAACATCAATGTTATCTGGGACTACTAAATCTTTAAGGGCTTGATCCAAGATCTTCTGATGTTGGGGAGACACATGCAATAGGTCCAAGATGGATATGTTCCTAGGGGTCCTGCCAAGCTGTTCAACAAGGCTATAATCAAGTGAAGTAGGAGCAAAAATTCTACTAAAGGCCGTAGGTTTACAAGAAGTAGTAGGTCTAGATGGGTCTCCAAGTAGAGTGATCTTGGTATGACATTTAATGATAGTACAATGAGGGTCTTTAGCCTTTAATATGAATGTGGATATGTGGGAATCTAACTCATTGAAACAATTAATGGTGGTCATATCTAGTGAGTGTGTGTGTAGTTCACATTACCTTGTGAGTTAGAGTTTGAACTAGAGGGTTTCTCATTGTCACGATTACCCAAAGGATCTTTGAAGATAGTGTGATCAAAGTTGGATGCTAGTAGTGATGGATCAGCTATGATTACACCATCATCAATGAGGTCTTGTATTGCATGCTTTAGTTGGAAACATGATAAGGTTTTATGTCCTTTGGTGCGGTGGTAATCACCGAATTTTTGTCATCCCACCAAGAAGCTTTAGTCAGTGGCTCATCTTTGGTTGGGGGTAACTGCAGGAAGTTATTATTGATTAATTGTTGAAGCATAGTTTCAAGAGGTATCCCCAATGGTGTGAATTTTCTATCTTTTGCTCTATGATGTCTCTGAGGTCCATCTTGCATGGAAGTTTTAGTTTTCTGTTGTGGAGGTGACGTTTGATTGGGAGTTTGTGAATTCATATGGTTTTCACCTTTCAAAGTTAGTTGAGGTTGTGTCGTGCTAATTGTATGTACATCCACAATGCCATCATTATTCACATTCTTATTTTTGGAGAATTTTTTTGCCTTGTCATTAGATGAGTTGGTGTTTGTGTTTTTCTTGTTCATCTTGTGGATTCCCTTATAGATAAGAGCATCTTCAATACGAGCCCCTTTTTTCATTAGTTTAGAAATGGTGCTTGTACTTTTGATTTAAAATTCATACATTAAGTCAGGAACTAGTATTCAGTGCATAGGTTAACTTGTTGTTCTTTAAGAATGTCTAGTGAGCATTGACTAACTAAGCTTCTCTAGTGTAGTAAGAATGTGATGAATGGTTCTCCCATCCTTTGTTTATTTGAACACAAATTAGAGAGTGTCATCTCATTTGCAATGTTAAAGGAAAAGTGGTAGATGAATTTATCTACCATCTCTGACCAAGATTTCATAGTATTGAGAAGTTTGGAGTACCATTCAAGTGTGGGCCTACCTATAGAATGAGGGAACAATCTTGTGAGGTAAGTGGGCTCATCACTGAGTTTGGTACAAGAGGCACGAAATTCTTAGATGTGATTAATGTGGTTGCCTTTTCCTCAATATTTTTTGAATCTTGAAGCCTTAAAATGTTTTGGGAATGGAGGCATATACAAAATTTTATCAAATGGATTAGGGCATAGGTCCCTTTTTGTATATAGAGCCTATTTCTTTTGGACTCCCAATGCCTCAAATTGTTTGGAAAGTTGTTTGAATTGTTTCAATAGCTCTTCATTAGGGTTTTGCACAATATCTTTCCCTTCAATTCTTTTGTGCCTATGAGTAGATCCTTTACTATGTCGAGAACTATGTCTAATCAATTCTAACATTTCTATGGTTGATGAGTTTGGGGATGTGTCACTAGGTGGTGGAGGTATGTTAGTACCTCAAAGAAAAAAGGGTCCCTATTGTGATACATGTTGGGGTACTTGTTGTGGTATTTGATGTGGCACTTATTGTGGTATCAATTGTGATTGATGTACCATGTGTTGTTGTTGTGCCATTTGTTGTGGTTGTTGTTGGGATACCTCTATTGGTTACATGTGAGGCCATGTATGGTTTTTTTGTTGTAGAGGTATCTATTGGGATTTTTGTGGCATGTTTTGTTGTTGTAACAAATGTTGCTAGTATGCAATTTGTTTCTCAAGGCGTCTTTGGTATTCCAACTATTTTTTGAGTTGCTCTTGTTGTTTAGCAAACATGGCTTGTTGTTGTTGGATATTTTGTTGATACATTGCATGGAAGTCAAGTGGGTTTATGTTGGATTGTGTGTTAGGGACATTGGATGCTTGTACCACTTGAGGTTGTTGTTGTTGTGGTTGATGTTGTGTTTGATATGTTGAATGTGTGTTGGAAACATTAAGTCCTTAGACTATTGCAGGTTGATGTTATCAGGGTAGTTGGTTATGTCCTTGAGAATTGACCACCATGTTGTTATTTTTTCTTTGGCACCTTTGTGTGTTAGAAGTTTCTAGTTGGGACATCATATTGACTTGACAATGAAGTGCATTTCTTTTGGGAATAGGTGTAATATCAATAATATTTTTCCTTTTTGCATCAATAAGGATTTTTGTAGTTGATGTTTCACATGGTGTACTTATGGGAGGCTCCATAACATTTGACGTCATAACACTTTGTAGAGTCAGGAGAAAAGGTGCACTTTGTTGATTTCCTCCAAAGGAGGTATGTTTGGCATCCCTAGAGTACACGTTCATTTAGGCATGTCTTGTCATTGCATCATGTGATTGAGATCAAGTCTTAACATCCTTTTGGGATACTTAGGAAGAGTCTTGTTTCTCTTCATGAGTTGTGGTTCTTCAAACAAGGGATTAATGTTGATGTGTTCAAATGTACTTTGGAGGATTTTGATGATTGATTCTTGATGGGACCTTATAGGCACCATTATTGTGTTCAAAAACTCCAAAGGTTGTTTTCTCTTATCTAAGTCTAAATTGATCGTGGGTTGTATGTTTTCAATTGTTGTTTTGGTTTGATGTTTGGACTTAGGTCCCTCCGTGTTTGGGATGAATTTAACAATTTCTTGGGTTGCCAAAAGTTTGAAGTTATTTTGGAATTTTTTTTCTTGACATGCCCTAGCCATTTCTTCATTAGTGATGCCATAGTCAGTGTTAGAGCCATCACTAAGGTGTAAAGTCATCACTTAGGTGTACAGTACCTTGTTGTGTGTTTGACATATTGTAGTTGAAGGTACTTGCATTGGATTTTCTGAATTCAAAGGAGTGCATTTGTTCATTTTCGGGTGTGATTGGTAGACTTCCACCACTAGGTTGTATCAACATGAATATAGGTTCAAAGTCACGACTCCATTGAACCACCCCATGTCTAGGTGAAGTGTTTGAAAGAAACCTCATGGTAGGTGCATTTTTTAGGGTCTGATACATCATCTCTTGGTTATGGTGATCTTGCAGATACATGTTTAAGGGTTCTGCAAGTAACGGTTGTGATGCCTCCATTCGGTCTTTGTCAAAGGTTTGTTGGGTTTTATTGCTCTTCTTTTTTCTTGGAAAAGGTTTCAGTTTTGTTGGTACCTCATAAAATAAGAGTTGGTAAAGTTCTTCGAGTCTCTAAGCTAATTGTGCCCTAGTGAGTGCTGGCATGATACCTAAGGATGCAAATGAAGTGGAGGAAAACCTAAATGGACTTTCTACATCCCAAGTGAATACCTAAACTACCAACTATGCTTAGATAGTACCAAGCATACCCTTGGTGCACTTGGGGCCCCGAAGGTAAGTAGTTGGTAAGCAGAAGGTATGCAGTTGGTAAATAGAGGTGCTAGGGTGCCTAAAATGTAGAAAATGAATTATATGAGTGATTTTGAGTGTTTTCTAGGGTTTTGGGATGTTATGAAGGCTATGGAAGTGTAGATTAGGGTTACAAAACCTAGAATGAAGCCCCTATTTACCAAGTGTGCTTTAAAACTACCAACTATGCTCTAAAACTACCAATTGCGCACCTAAAGTCTGCAATTGGTAAAATAGGTCAAAACTTGGTACTTAGGATGTGGGTATGAGAGATATGATTGTCTTTTGGATTTTTAGGTGTTTAAGGATGTTATGCAACCTAGGAAAGTGCCAAATGAACTAGGTTTTTGATAGGAAAGGTGCAAATGTCCTAGGGAATCTATGCAAATGCAAATGTGAATGATGCTTTGAAGGTTGACTAAAGGAGAGGAAAATGACCCTATGCTATGCAAGATGGTGATTGGGGTTGAACCTAGGACTTGGTAATGATGTTAGAAGTTGGTGTATGAAAGGTGGACTATGAAAGATATTCTATGCTAAGGTATATAATGACATTTGGGTTATGCAAAATGAGGATAAGTGACCAAGGAGACAAGTTGGTTGATAAACAATTTGATCGGGTTTGATAGTGAGAATGATGCTAAGGTTTTGAACAATGAAAGATGAGGGGGATATACCACTAGGGTAAGTCAAAATAACATTTAGGGATACTGGGAATGTGATTATGCTAATGATAAAGGTATATGAAAGGTTTTGTACTTAGGTGAATTCTTTAGAAAGTATTTTGTCTAGGAGTTTAACCTTGTGATAATGGACTTTGGATCTTGACCAAAAAGTGATAAAAGAAAAAAAGATCAAATTGATAAAGATGAAAAGGTCAAATCTATCAAGACATAGATAGAGTTTGACCAAAGAAAATGATAAGAAATTCAAAAGGATTATTCAAGATCCATCATTCGTCAACACTAGGAGATACTCTAGGACTCATACTTTGTTCAAATTTTTGACTAAATTCAAAAGTTTTGGGTTCAAAATGATGTTTAGGGGGCTCAAAATGATGATGATGCTGAGAGGATATGCAATATAGAAATATCCTAAGATGTAAAATGATATTTTGGCTGCAAGGTGTTGTTTTGGGTCAAATGCAGAATGAGGAGGTACAAAGGCTTCTAAATGCAGTTTTAGGGTCCCAAAATGTAGTTTGGAGGCCTAAAATGGTCATTCTAGTGTCCAACTATGCTCTAACAGCACCAAATGTGCTTCAAAAATACCAAATATACCTATTGTGCAGTTGGGGCTCAGAATGGAGCAATTGGGAGATTGGGTTGAAGGGTTGCTGATTCTTAGGGGGGTGTTTGTTAAGTTGCTATGCCAAGAAGCTAGGATGTTAGGATTGATGTTATGATGGATTAAGAGATGTAGAATGAAAGTTAAAATATAGGGAATGGTGTCCTAAATGAAGACAAAGAAGATTATGTGGTGCAGAATGTGGATCAATGCATGCCAATGCAAGGGGACCTAGCTAGGTACCTGTGAACACCTCTGAAGCCTCAAAATGCTATCTAGAAGCCCAAACTAGGTTCTCAAACTACCAAGTGCACTTAGATAGTACCAAATGTTCCTATGGTGTATTTGGGGCTAGTTTGGGTGTAGTTGCTAGTTTCAGAGCATAGTTGGGAGGCTAGGCTAAAACTAAGGCAATTTTAGGTGCTATGGTTTCCAGATTGTTGTCATAGTGAGTTGAATAGAAAAGGACAGTGCCAAGACCAGAATGAAGGTTCAAAATGATGTTTAGGACACCCAAAATGATGGTTAAAGTGTTAATGATTATGTTTGGGTATGCAAAGATGCACGATGGACAATGCAAAGTGCAAGCTTTGGGGTTGAAATGCAAAGACTAAAGGATGCAAACCAAACCCTAATGAACACAATGTGAAAGATGAGTGATGCACAATGAAGACTAGAAGATGCAAGATGAAGCCTAGATAATCCAAGTATGAGGCCTAAACTAGGGTGAATGCAAGTGGATTCTATGCAAATATGAAGCCTAAGGTATGCCAAACACTTCTAGGGATGTAGTATTCCATGTTTCTCAAGTTTTGAATGTAGTGGACCCAAGTCTAAAAAGTTTTGACCAAAGTTATAATGTTTTTCTAGTATTTGATGTTTTGACAAGGAGTAAATTTGAATGTCGGATTTTATCTTGATTAATGTTTTACACACATGCAAGACACATTAAGACAAGAATAGTTGTTATTAAAAGTAAATAGTCACACCACAACCTAGTCTTTAGGACTGTATCCATTGAATTCCTACTTGAACCAAAGTTTAGCCACACTTATCTAGAGTGGACAACTTAGGACCTTGGTACCACAGGCTCCCCCTTATAGTGCACTCACTTCTTAGGACTACCAAGATCTACTTCCCAAGGGACATGACTTCCCAAGGGACTGTTGTCTCTACTAAGGACCACAAGAATGTAGGATGTCATCATAGGCATGGGTGACCCCTTGAGCTAGTAGATAGAAAGGTTTTTGGACACTAAAAAAAGGTTTTAAGTAAGGGCATTCCATTCGGTAAGTGAATGATAAACTTCTATAGAAGGCCTCCCAGCCCTGAGAACTGGCATTTGACGTACCACAAGGGTACTAGAGGAGAGCCATCACACAACAATACAATCAACACAGCTTTCACCATAATCAAGTTTTATATATTGACTGGAACATTGACCTAGATTTGGCTTGTTACCGCTTTGAAGTTGTCCCCTAGCATACCCAATATCAAATATCTTGGTCCAAGGCAGGCTTCTCTATAGAAGTTACACAAATTTCTCTTAAACCCAAGATCAACGAATGGTGAGGGGAGAGGATACGTCCATGCAAATTCTAGGGATTTAAACACAACAAACATGCCAAGTAGAAAAGAAAAAGTTCATTTTAAGCACCAAACGAAGTGTTATATACTCTAAGAAATCCACATACATGGTTTTGACAAACACATAAGGTCTTCACTAACATCTTGCAAACAATTATTAGTAGTTTTTTATGATCATGTCTTCACCCAACGATCACCATATGATACAAAAAAACCATCAGTAACAAAAAAACATCTACCCTAGGTCCTAGAAAAAAATAGAAGCCTTAGATGCAAATTTTGATTGAAACATGTGCTTTATGTGAACCAAGTGCACTTTGATAGAGCAGACGGTGCCCCAAATGGCCAGAATGATCCAGAATGCCCCCAAGTGCACTCAAATAGTGCTAACTATGCCCATGGTGCACTCAAGGCCCAAAAGGATGAAGTTGGTAGTTTATTGGGCACATTTGGGAGGTCAGTGGAAAGTTGTGGGGAAATGGTGCCTAAATAAGACCCAAAAACTAAAAAATTTGAAACCTATACTCCCAAGTGCACCTAGATAGTGTAGACTATTCCCATGGTGTAGTTGGGGCCTAGAAGGGTGTAGTTGGTAAGTTCTAAGTGTAGTTGGTGACTTGGCCACAACATAAATGGGTTATGGTGGCTCCTAGGCCCCTAAAACTACCTTCTAGGGGTCCCAAGTGCACCCTGACAAAGAAAAGTGCACCCTAGGATAGAAAGCTGACAAAATGTATAGAATGAAAACATATAACCATATTACTAGACCCCCTAATTAATCTAGCTATGATAAGGAAGTGCAAATAGTTGTTATACCCTTCCAAGTGAGCTCCTTCCTTGCACCTACAAGCATAAAACAAGAAAACCCAAGTTAGATAAGCATGTTCACGTCAGGTTCACTAATTATAGAACAAAAAAAGGGGCTAATGTCTAACATACTATGAGAAAATCAAAAACTCAATAATCATATATTAACACCCTCTAGTCTACCATGAAAGCAAAATGAATCAAAACAAGAAAATGAATTTAAATCTCCCTCTTTCACTTCTAGCTCCCATGTCCTTCTTTCTTCTCCATGTGATGTAGCTCCAATTCCCTATAGTGCACACAATTTGGAAGCAAAAGCATAGGATAATGATGGTGCTATGAGAATACTTGAAGATGTGATTTTAGAATGAGAGATGGAGCAAAAACTAAGAAAACTAGGGACTTGGAAAGACTTAAGAATTCAGACCAAAAATGAGAGAAAGAATTTTCATTTTATAATCAACATGGATAATGAGAGGATTGGAATTTTCACCTTGGACATGCGACATGGCAAGAGATTCCTTGGAGAACCTATGATGTATATGACACAAGATGCCAAGTGTAGGGTTGTATGATGCTTGGAAGTCAAACTTGGCTAAAGATGGAAGAGAATCCATGACATGTCATATGACACCTCAAACCCACTTAAAGCCAAGAATCTATGATAGTGAAAGCAACACAACTGACGATGTGAAAATTGGAGTTGAAATGCAAAAGTTATGGCCTTCAGAGTGGAACATAGGGGTTACAGTAGCAGTTTTGGGCATCTTACTACCCCAAGTGTTCCCAAAATGCACCCAAGTACACCTAGTGTGCACTTGGAGTGCACACTAGGTGTACTTGGGTGCATTTTGGGAACACTTGGGGTAGTAAGATGCCCAAAACTGCTACTGTAACCCCTATGTTCCACTCTGAAGGCCATAACTTTTGCATTTCAACTCCAATTTTCACATCGTCAGTTGTGTTGCTTTCACTATCATAGATTCTTGGCTTTAAGTGGGTTTGAGGTGTCATATGACATGTCATGGATTCTCTTCCATATTTAGCCAATTTTGACTTCCAAGCATCATACAACCCTACACTTGGCATCTTGGGAAGCCCAAGTGCACTTTGAAAGTGTAGACTATGCCCTAGAAGGCTCCAGGGGCCTAAAATAGCTTGATTGGACTCAAAATGACCTAAAAATTTGTGTGCATTCCTGAAATGGTAGAAAGAGGTTAGAACATGAGTTAAATCATTCAAACATGGTCACATTTGGTCAAACTTGGTTAAAAAAAGGTTAGATTGAGGCTGGACTAGGTGGAAAGTCCTAGAAGGTTGATAAATAGTGTAGGATGTTGCATGAATGTAGGAATGCAAGATGAAGATGACTTGGTGTATTAGAACACAAGATCATGGTGATGAATGAAGATATGAATGAAAGAAGACTAAAGAGATGAGATGAGGACTAGTTAGAATGAGGTGAAGACTTTTTCTTTCAAAAAGTGCACTATATGTCAAATGGAGCTTCATTTTGATCAAACCATAAACGAGAACCATTTTTGAGCATCTACACCACTACCCAAATAGCTTCAAGGGAAAGACCAATGATTCCACTATCTAAATGATCTTTGTATTATTTCTTGTAGAATAATAGAATTTTACTAGATTGTTCCTTCCTCTTTCTCTCTCCTGTCAACCAGACCTTTGCTCCTAATCTTGTAACTAGATCACAAATCTCACATCCAATAATTCTTTCAATCACTTACACATATTCCATAAGCACTTTGCTTCTTTTCAAACTATGCACTTTTTGCAATGATCACAACACCTTATAATCAAGGAAAACATCTTTCCTTTATACCATATCTTCATAATAATTCCTTGAGTCAACCTTAAGAATTTCTTAATTATTTATGATAAAATAATTAATTAATTAAAATTACAATAGCACCATCGACTCACAGTCTATAAAAAACTTCAAACATGATCAACTATAATAATAGGGCTACCCAGAGAAATAGGGCTTGCACACTTGCTGGTGTCATCAGTTGACTCTCCTCTATCACTACCTAACTATACATCTTCTTACTACATGTCAAATTTAATGTAGCAAACAAACATCAAGAATTGCTTTCCCAATACTCTATCACTGAACTGCTCTCTGTAAATCAAGTACAACTTATGTATGTCTTCAACTCAAACTTTGTACACTTAACCACATCATCAATACATAGTGTCAAACATGTCTATAACTCTGCATAACTAAACAATCAAACCATTATCTATACCATCAAGATCTATATCTATTATTCAGTTAGTCTTTACAAAAATCGTGATGCATTCACGTCAATAATAAACATAGTCATGAATGCAACATGTCAATACCTATAAATGCTTAGAATACTCCCCCAATGTAGTATCATTAGCATGCATGCTAAAAGTCTCCCCATTTAGCTTTGATAGCAACATAGATGAAAAAATAATCTAAGTTCAAATAGTACCAAATAGTGTTCTACTTCTACTGCTGACTAGCATCAGTTGTCAACATGCTAAAAAGAATCTCAAAACAATAGGTGCATACTCCTTCTTAAACATTAATGTTTTACTTCACACTAAAAAATTTACAATACATCATATGCATATTCCTACTTCCTTTCATGAATCCTTATAAATATATCTAAAGAGATATCTCTCCCCCATACTTAGATGTTTATTTTCATGCATACTCTCCCCCATGCCATAGGAGATACTCTCCTCCATACCTTAGGATATGTGTTCTTTTCATGCATATTATCCTCCATTAACATCAATGTCAAGGACCTAAATCTCAATGTTACTACATACCAAATTATAATTACCAATTGCTAATATGCTTCTCAAAGTTTGCAACCAGTTGTAGTGTCCAAAGACACTATTCAATACCAAATATCAAGAGTCATCAGTGAGTCACATCATCACAGATACTCCCCCACACAAGAAGCATCAACATTCAGTCAAGGATAAAAATAGTGCTCTGTACCACTAGACTAATGCACTCTCTACATCATCTACTCAGAAGTAGGTAGGGGCATAACCCCAAGCATACCTCTCAAGCACTCAAATGTATCTTTAGGTAAAGGCTTCATAAAGATATATGAAATCTTCTCGTTAGTACTCACATACTCTAATTTGATCTCCTTTTATGTTGCTTTCTCTCTCAGCACATGATACTTAATAGATATATGCTTAGCCTTAGAATACAATACTTGATTCTTAGACATACTCATTGTACTTGTGTTATCATAGTAAATGATAACATATTCTTCAAAATCAATTCTAATATCCTGCAACATCTAATTCATCCACATAACTTGATTATAGTTATTTGCTACTACAACATACTCTACCTCAATAGTACTCTATGAAATATAATCTTTCTCCTTGCTTAACCAAGAAACCAATATTCCTCCAAGAAATAATTCTCCACTACTGGTGCTCTTTCTATCATCCATACTGCCTACCCAATTTGCATCAATATATGCACATAGAGTTAAATCGCTTGATATGTCATACCAAATTCTATAGTCAGATGTCCCTTTCAAATATTTGAATATTCTCTTCACTACTACAAAATCATACTCCTTAGGATCAACTTGAAATCTAGCTACAATCTCAACTACATTTTCTATATTGATCTAGTGTGAGTCAAACACTACAAACCTCCAATCATGGATCTATACTTCTTCTTCTCTATTGTAGGTGTCTTATCTTTGCTAGATAATTTATGACAATTTATTATAGGTGTACCATTATGTTTAAAAATTTACAAACCAAACCTTTTTAATAGATTATTCAAGTAGTTATCTTGTGAAATGTAAATACCATCACTTTTTTGTATAATCTACAATCCTAGGAAAAACTTCATTTCTCCTATCATGCTTATTTCAAATGCATTCTTCATCTCTTTAGAAAAATTATCACTTTCTTCATTGTTACCTCTAAAAATGATGTCATGAGAAAATATTACAATAATTAGCAACTCATTTTCATTTTTTTTCAAATACAAATTACTATCTGCCAAACCTTCAGCAAATCCAAGCTTTGCCAAATAAATTTCCAGCCTCACATACCAGGTTCTAGTTTCTTTCTTTAGACCATATAAATCTTTTTTTAGTCTATATACCATATTTTTATCTTTTGATTAAGGAAAACCTTTAGGCTACTCAATATACACCTCTTCTTCATGTTCTCCATTCAGAAAGACTAATTTAACATTCACCTAATTAACCTTGAACCTTTTATTCATTGCATAATCCAAGAACATCCTTAATGCTTCCATTCTTGCTATAGGTGCATATTTCTCCTTATAGTCCATCCCTTCTTGCTGTGAATATCCCTTGCATACAAGTCTAGCCTTGTTCCTAGAAACTTTGCCTTGCTCATTCATTTTGTTTGATAAACGTTTGCTAAGAGTTGTCAACTCAACTCTTTTTTCTTCTCTAGGCTCAATTCTCTTCTTTTCAATCTAATTCCCTTTCTAAAAATCATTGTTAGTCTCGATGGTAACCTCCACATTTTTGTGGCTAGCCTCTAGATAAACAATAGTTACCAAAGCTATATGTTCTACTACTTCCTCTTTCTTAACCAATTCAAGGTCATTATCTTTATCATCAAAATCATTCAAGAATCTTTTTGTACTTTCTTTAAATTCTTTATTTCATCGAAAAGTGAACTCTTTCTAGATTTTCTTACTCTCTTAGGACATCTAGATGCATAATGACCAAACTCTTTACATGTCCAACAAACAAAAACTTCCATACCTTCTGGTTCTATAAGAAGATGAATACCTTCTTCTTTGGATTGGATTCTATCATTTCTTGTGTTTTTATTCTTTTATATGCAACAAAAGGATTCTGGATTCGAAAACTCAATGCTCTCATCTTTACACAAATCTAATAACTCACCAAGAATCTCCATCTTTTGGGTGTCAAAATTTCATATATCAGACTTAGGACTATCTTTTTTGAAATAACTCACCACTTATCTCCCAAAGTTGTTAATCTTTCTTTCAAAGACCTGATGCCCTTATACCAATTATTAAAATATATATTCCACTAATATAACTAAGAAGGGGTGGGGTGTGAATCAATTATCCAAGTATTATCATAATTATCACCCTTAGAAAAACTTAACCATATGAGTAATATAAGCTAAAACAACAACAAGATATTCATACATAATAACACTAGTTATGTTAACTAGGGAAACCATTGATCAAAGGGAAAACCCTAGTGAGGATGATACCCACAGGATGATGTACTAATATAAATATTCCTTGTTAGAGGATGGACCCTATTAGGTGTCTATGAATACCTTCAGTACATATAAGCCCCTATTAGGAGACTTTGAATCAATATTACGAGATTCCAACCATATTAGGAGTTGTGGAAGACAGATGGACCCATTGTCAAAATAGCTTCAAGGGCAAGACCAATGAATCCACTATCCAAATGATCTATACAATATTCCTTGTAGAATAATAGAATTGTATTGTATTCTTCCTTCCTCTTTCTTTTTCCTATCAACTAGACCTCTACTCCTTCTGATCTTGTAACCAAATCACAAATCTTGCATCCAATAATCCCTTTGATCACTTACACGCATTCAGTAAGCACTATGCTTCTTTTCACACTTTGCACTTCTCACAATAAACACAACACTTAAATTTCAAGGAAAACATATTTCCTATATGTCATATCTTCAAAATGATTCCTTGAGTCAGCCTTGAGTCTTTCCTAATTAATTATAATAAGACAATTAATTAATTACAATTACAATAGTGTTGTCGGCACACAATCTATATAAAACTTCACACGTGTGATACTAGGGCTTGTACACTTGCTGACATCATCAACTAATAGTTCTCTATCACTATCTAACTATACACCTTCTTACTACATCTTAGATTTAATATAGCAAACAAACATCAAGAATTGCTTTCCCAATACTCTATCTATGAACTATTGTCTATAAATTAGGTACGACTTCTATACGTCTTCAAATCAAACTCTATGCACTTAACCACATCATCAAGAAATAGTGTTGAACATGTTTGTAACTTCCCATCACGAGACAATAAAACCATTGTTCATACCATCAACATCTATGTTTTTTACTTAGCCATTATTTTAAAAAGTCATGCTATGTTGATATCAATGCCAAACACAATCATGAATTCAACATGTCAATACTCTCCAATTCTTATAATACTCCCCTAATGTTGTATCACCAGTGCTCATGCTAACACTTTTCTCTTATTGGAGTACCCTAGGAATATGCCTTCATCACTTTTTACATCAAATTTTCATTTTCTTGACTCCTTCAAGATATAACATTTTCTTTCAAATACTTTGAAATAAAAAACCTTATGTTTATATCCATATCATAATTCATAAGGTTTTTTATCTAAGTCCTTTAACTGAACTTAGTTCAAGGTATGAATTGTTGTGTTGATTGCTTCCTTCTAGTATTTGATAGCAACATTATTCTCCATCATCAATGTCCTTACACAATCCTTAAGTAGATTATGTTTTAGTCCTTCAACCCAATAATCATTCTCACTTCTAATTTCATTGGTTAGTATAATGCAATATTTTCCTTTCACATAATAAGGTTCATTATTTCTAACTCTAACACTCCCACCATCATACTATTTTAAGTGATTAAATTTACATTTATCACTAGTCATATGGTGAGAACAACCACTATCTATGGTCAATGTGTCATTCTTACTAACCTGAGAAATGAAGTCCATCTTATCATTTTCATCATCTGATTCATCCTTAACAACAATGTAAACCATTTCATCTTCATCACTACTATCAGAATCTTTATACATGTAACAAGATTTCTTACCTTTATCCTTGTAGTCTTTGTATCTTTTGAAATATTTATTTCCTTTGTACTTTTCATGCTTCTTTTCTTCTTTTCCTTCTGTGTTTGGACACCTTACAACAATGTGACCAACTTCTTCACAAGAAAAATAAATGAAAGGTATTTTGCCTTTATACTTTAATTTGCTTTTGTGAAAACTTCTTGTAAGCAATGCTTCAATGAATTCAAGATCATCATTAGAACCATCTTCATTTGATCAAACTAACCTCTAATAATTTTTCCCTTAACTCTCTTCACATTTTCATCACCTACATAGATATATTTCATCTTGTTCCACATTTCATAAGTAGTAGCACAATCTTCAACTTCATTAAATTCAACATAATTGAGAGTAGAAGCAATGTCAATCATCATTATCTTATGAATCTTATTTTCCAAAATCTGATCTATAGTCAAAGTTCTTATAGGTGCCACATATTTGTTCTCCAAATATTTCAAGCTTGTGTCACCAATAGTTTCCAAAAGGAGCTTCATGAGTTCCTACCATGCTTGGAAGTTATCTATGTTCAGCTTAGGAATCTTCCTTTTTAAGACATCTTGATCTTTAGCTTAGGTCCTTGAAACCTTCTTTGGAAGCACCAAAATATCTGATACTAATTGTTGGAAATATAAGAGGAGTAACTAAGAGGGGAGGGGTGAATTGGTTACCACAAAAACAAATCCAAGATCCCTTAAGATGACAATACAATACAAAACCAAAACTTTGCTGAAACTAAAATACTGTTGTAACTCAATTTTGCGCAAGAACACTTGGTTTACACTAAGAATTATTGTCACTTGGTAAATTCTGATATAATCACTTCTTAAGATGTTTAGTGTGTTTAACATTAATTAATTAATTTGCAGAAACATAAAGCAAATAACATGAACACAAGAGATACCAAGATTTAACATGGAAACCCAATTTGGGAAAAACAACCAATTGCAACTAGTTACTATTTTTTACTCTTTTAAAGGGGGCCCGATTGGGAGCCAACCCTATTAAAGGTTACAAAACACATTGTTAGGTGTGACCATGTTAAAATATTTATTTCACCTTATTAGGAGTTGCAGATCTTTGGACCCTTCAATTTAGAAATGCCACCTTGTTAGAGGATTTGGAAAATAGATGATAAGATAACTCGGTTAGGGTATTTGATTCACTACTACAATTATTAGAGAGTAACAATGAATTGACTTGATTGTTGATGCAATTGTCTTTTCTGATTTCAAATCTCTATTCTAGCTTGAATACTTGATCCTCCTTTATCAAAATATTCTTTGCAACTCGATCAATTTGGATACTTTTATATCCTTTGAATTCACTTCCTTAATTTATATTTTCAATCTCATGATTATTTCTATTAAATCCTCAACTTGAACTTATATTTATATGATCTACCTTATCAAATTGTCTTGAATACACTTTTTAACAAATAATATTCATCACTTTAGTCAGCTAGAACTAACCAAAAAAACTATCATAGCCAATATGTTTATACATGAAAAATCCTTCGTTAGTTGACCCAACATGATCAACATTATCTCAAAAAATAATTTCCTTCAGACTTCCTTTGGTAATTGAGTGAGCTTGGTTAATAGTGATTAATTGCAAACTTTCCTAGAACACTTAGTATACACAAGAGACCTCATTCAACACCCAAGTGAGCTCAACTGACACTAATTTCTTGTTAAAGACTTGACATTTTATGTAATGGGTATGTGTAGGATCATGGTAAACCAAACTCTACTCTTAAGTGGGGATAAAAAATTAGCAAATCAGGGTTATGTCAACTTGATGTGCAATCTTTCTACTTGTTATAAAATTTATATCAAAAATTTGAGAGAAAAGAATCTCTAGTAAATTGAATTTAATTTCTAAACTACTAGGCCTTATCTAAAAATAAATAAAAATTGATTGGTCAAAATTTTGAATTTTAATGCAATAGTACAAAAATAAGAACTAGACGTATGTCTGACCACCTTAATCAAAATCAAATGATAATATTTTCAACTAATATTCTAGATAGAAGAAGTAGACTCATGCCTAGATGTGACACATATTTTTGGGTATTTTTATTCTAAATAAATAATTAATTATTAATTTTCTACTTTAGTATTTTTGGAATAAAAAAACTCTCATGTCTTACCACCTTAACTAATTCAAAACATTGCAAATTTTTTTCCTTATAGTAAAAGAAGCATATAATGTGATGAATCTTTTGTATTTCAAAAATGTTTTA
The DNA here is from genome assembly GCA_028749045.1 of Cupressus sempervirens. Classification (NCBI taxonomy): domain Eukaryota; kingdom Viridiplantae; phylum Streptophyta; class Pinopsida; order Cupressales; family Cupressaceae; genus Cupressus; species Cupressus sempervirens. Next base: position 764,295,920 of record CM053791.1, read on the forward strand.
CTTTTTCAAAGTTTTTTTTTTTCAAGTAGTGTGTCAATCAACAATTTATACGTAATTCCATTAGAAAATAAGTAATAATTACTTACTGAACTCATAATTTGACAAACCTTACATTTATGGAAGCTAAGAACATTATTAAGAAGCCCTTTTTATTTAATCAAATTTTGGTGACAAAAAATTTGTCATCTACATGTTTGAAGTAAAAAATACACAAGAACAAGCCAAAAACACATTTTCAAGATGTTTTTAAAGTTGACCATATAGGGTTGGTATCAAAAGATATAGTAGGCCTTATAAAAGTATTAATTATTTTCTCTTAGTATTAGGATGGGTGGGGAAAAATTTGGAATAGATTTTGAAATGCTTTGAGGCATTTCAGAACTATATATTTTTTAGATCACCACTTTTTGGCACACCATGATCCTGCACATATGCTAACACCAAAGAAAACATACAATTGCATTTTTTTCAACACTAGTTATCAATTGATGAGCTTAAGTATCTTTCTAATAAATGGTTCATAAGAAACAACATTTGGTGAAGGTTTTGCAAACAGGTTTGCAAGAAAAGTGGGGTTGACCATGCATGAAATGTTGTAGTTAAACGTATTCAAGACAAAGTAGTACTCAAGTCAGTGACTTAGGAAGCCTCGATGCTTCACCTTTATTAACATTATGTAGATCCATAGAATACTAATTGTTTCATTTATTTACATGAGAGTTTGATTCTTGGGAACCACTATTCATGAAATATGGGTCAATGGTTTTAACTCAAAAAATACACAATTAAATCCTTATAGAGATCTCACAATTTGACATGTTTTTCAAAATATCTCATACTTATCAAGTGATGAGATTAAGGGGATTTATAATGAATGTTTCATAAGGAAAAACATTGCATGAAGTCTTTTCTAATAGGATTGCAAGATAATGGCTTCAACTATGGAGGAAACTCTATAGTAAAGCATGCTCAAGATGCAGTAGTACTTGGATGGGTGACATTCTAGGAAGTGTTGGTGCTTCACCTCTATATACATTTCCTAGATCCAATGATGATTAATAAGTGTTCCATTTAATTTAATGAGATATGGACTCTTGTGAATCACTACTCATGAAATATGGGTCAAGGAGATTCAGTCAAAAACTACATAGTGAAATCTAGATAGCAATATCACAATTTGACTTGCTATGGAAAATATATCCTACTTATTAATTGATGAGATTGAAAGTCTTCCTAAAAAATGACACATAAGGAATAACACTTGGTAAAATATTTACAAATAAGGTTGCAAAAAATGTGGGTTTGACCATTGAGGAAACTTTGTAGTTAAGTACATTCAAGATGGAATAGTATTTGAATGGGTGACCTCTCAGGAAGCCTTAGTGCTTCACCTTTGTGAGCATCACCTAGATCACCTGAGTGATGAGTGTTCCACTTATTCTCAAGAGATTTGGTTTCTTTTTTATCACTATTCATGAAATATGGGTCAATGAGTTTGTCTCAAAAACTACATAGTTAAATTCTCACATCTAGATATCACAGTTTTACTTGTTGTGGAAAATATCTCCTACTTATCAATTGATGAGCTTAAGGGGATTTGTAATAAATGTTTCATATGATACATAACTTTTTGAAGGTATTGAAAGTGGGTGTAATCATCAAGGAAACTCCATGGTTAAGCATGTTCAAGATGGAGTAAAAATAGGATGGGTGACCTTTTAGGAAGTTTTGGTTCTTCATCTCTATGAGAATCACATATACCCAATGAGCACTAAGTTATCCATTTAATCTCATGAGAGATGTATTCTTGTGAATCACTACTCATAAACTATGGGTCAATGAGTTTAATTCAAAAACTACATAATTAGATCTTGATAGAAATATCACAATAGTTAACCATACATCTAAATGACACACTCTATTTAGAGACACATCTGATGCAATTCACAAATGGCTAGAGGTCATAATAAGAAAGAAAAGAAAGTCTACACTTAATACTCATTCATTGGATTACATGGTTAGTAAGTGATTAGGAACCATACCTAAGTCGAAAAATCTTATGGACACTTCGAGGATGTCTATGGATAATCAAACAAGAGCATATGTTATAGAGGTGGATAGGATATTGACAAGGGAAGGAGAACAATAACTAATTGTGGGAAATTTCAAAGTGGAGAGAATAGATCTTTGGATAGCTGATAAATATGTAGATAATTTCCATTTCCAGGCTTTTGCATAAAAGATGTTGATTCATTCCTACAAGGATGAGAAAGACAAGAAGAAATTTCAATATATGAGAATTGATAGTGATTGCATAATATATTGATTCTAGTTAAGGACCTAACTTGTAGCTTGTATCTTAGGAACCTCAATCTTGTGATCCTCGGTCACTTGCTAGCCAAAAGTTCCTTGAGCTATTTCAAATGCGAAAGATGATCATGATAGTTCTTGGTGAATGGATAAAATGCACCATCTAAAAAGTTGTGACCTACATCGAAGAATCTAAAAAGGACTATGATGACCTAGTTGTAGCTATGGAGGGTTAGATACATAAATACTAGTTTGGTAAAAATATGAAGCCAAATGATTGAACATGGTTCTATAGATCAATTAAGATCATAGTTATAGTATGGCCAATATTTTTGTTGAAGATCCCTAAACTATGGTAAATGAAAATATACTATATTCATGCAAGAAGAATATAGAGTGGTAGAATTACCTATTCAAGTAGGATAAAATTGAGTATTCCAAAGTCAATAAGGAACTCAACAAACTCGCCTAGTTTCTCTTGGATGAGCTCAGGTGTAACCACATGTAATACCTAGATGAAAATAGTACAATAGACAAAGATGAAAAGTTTTCAATCTAGAGGTTGAGGGAAGAAATAAGAAAGGGAAGGGAATAAAAAGTATTCATAGTTGATGATTTTTAAATATTGTGTAGATGGAACCTTTGTTGTATGTGTGTTTAGGATATCTACTGACCCACATGGAAAGAACTAAGCAGATCAAATAGTTGAAGATGTTAGCTTGTTTAGCTTGGATAATTGTTTGTCCATGTGTATTATTTAGTAAATAACTATTTTATTTAGTAATTAGTTAGAGTAGGTAAAATTTTGTTAAATAATTGACCTCTTTTAGAAGTAACGAGAACCCAATTTTGATATTGGTTTTTGGGTTATTTTTTATCTCAATTGTTGATTGAGAATTAATCTTAGTCATTGATTTTTCAGCAACAGTAGTAAATATGGGGTTCAGGGGGACATTTGGAGCATACAAGTTGGAGAAATATTTGTAGTGATAGAAAATAGACATGCAGTGTTAGTAAGGGTGCATTGATAGCATTAAGAATAGTAGTGGAGGAATATCAATAGGAGAAATTGAGAGGTTGTCTGAGTTCTTCCTATAATAGGAAAGAAATTTTGTGTCTCTTGATTTTCTATAGTTAATATAATCTCTCATCTGTAGAACTAGTTTCCCATAGGGGTTTTTCCAAGGATGATTAATCCAAAAATATTGTGTCATTATGTTTTTTACTTCTCTCCATATTTTATTAGCAAATTTTTAGTTGTGTTGTTTTTTTTATATTAGCTGTGAAATAATTTTTGGCAATTAAATAATCATTTAAGATAGGAGATTAATAACCAATGACTGCAATGGTAATTTTTATAAAACATTTGTGAAGGAAGAGAATTTCCCTATGTCAATTTTCTTAAAATTTATGTGATCTATGAGTTCATTGATTGATACAAAGAATGGAAAGCAAAACATGCCTCTCCAGCACACCACGATATTGGGAGAAACTACCCATCTATATTCATTTTGGTGCATGAGATATCTAGTTAGATGATATATTTTTTGGGTAGCTTCTAATATACTTTTTGGGGATGGGGAGTGGGGGAGTTTTTATTTTTGTTGAAAACTCGAGTCAATTTTGGAATCAGAGGCTTTAATGGGTAATGATGTAAAGACTATATCGCCAACCATAAGATGATCTGAGGGTTTTGATAATTTACAATATGTTTATATTTTAATGTTAATTTGATGAAGACTTAATATTTATGAATGCAAAATAAATGATATTTTTGATTAGATATATCTTTGTTGAGAAGTTTATGGCATAATGATTTATGTATGAATCTTATTCTTTCATACTTCAAATTACAATATCTTGTTCTTGCATGCTTACATGTCTTTGGCTTTGATTATTCAAAAATTTGTTTGATTTTGTATAAAAGGGTTTGTGTGTGTGTGTGTGTGTGTGTGTGTGTGTGTGTGTTTCATGGAGGAATCCTTTTTGAGTTTCACCCATTTTTTCGAAAGATCTATTCCTATCATGGAAAATAGATTCAAAACAATAATTTAGGGGGAAAAAATATTAGCAGACACTAGCTATTTTTATCCTAAAAGTATTATTATATTATAAGTTATGGAGTACTTTGACTTCTCTCAACAGCCTATTCTATTTCTCAAGATTGACTTTTATAGTACTCATGACCAAATACAATTTTTCTTTTTATTTTCCATGTATTAATATATTAGATTATATATAATTTGTTATGTGTATGGGGATGAAATACACATAGTCTTTCTTAGTTCATCCAGTAATGGTTTCCTCTTACACTTGTAATCTTCGATCTTATTTGTAAATAAATTTTCTACCTCCTTGTCCACACACTTTTGAAATGCTTAGTCAAGGAGATACCTCTTTACAATTTTTGTTTATTTAGGATAATAGTACTTTTTTTGATGTATCCTAATTTCTCTTATTTAGGAAAATTATTTTTGTCCATCCATCTAATTACTTATAATATTTGTAAGGAATTATCTTTGAACATTCAATGAGAGATTTAATGCTACAACAATAGGTAGACCAATTCATATAGACGTTTATTAGTCATTATAAAAAGTTATTTTATACAAACACATTTTAATTTATTTTAGGCCTTTTCATCCATGATATTGAAAGTTATGTTTGAAAAAATAAAGAAAATGATCAAATTTTAGATTATGAATCCAATATGTTTAGCTAGTAAGATGTTCATTTTTTAATAGTGCTAGCTCATATACATGCTTATTACTATTCTTATTTGGTACCCTCCAAGAATTCTAATATTTTTGGAGTATTTACTACTAGAATATATAGTCCAATGATATAACTAAGACGGGTGGGGTGAATTAGTTATACAAATATTATCACAATTATCAACCTTAAAAAAATTAACCATATGATTAATATAAACTGAAACCTCATCAAGATACTCATACACAATAACACTAGGTATGTTAACTAGGGAAACCCTTGATCAGAGGAAAAACCTTGGTGGTGATGGTACCCATAAGATGATGTACTACCATAATTATTTCTTGTTAGAGGATGGACCCTATTAGGAGTCTATAAATACATTCAATACATATGAGTCCCTATTAGGAAATTCCAACCTTGTTAAGAGTTGTAGCAACCCTATTAGGAGTTCTAGAAGATAGCTAGACCCACTACCCAAACAGCTTCAAGGAAAAGACCAATTAACCCACTATCCAAATGTTCTTTGTATTATTCCATGCAGAATAATAGAATTGTATTGTACTATTCCTTCCTCTTTCTTTGTTCTCTCAATCAAAATTATGCTCCTTCTAATCTTGTAACCAGATTAAAAATCTTACATCCAATAATCCCTTAGACCTCTTATATGTATTTAGTAAGCACTCTTCTCCTTTTCACACTTCACACTTCAAATATAGACTTTTCACTCACATTCTCTCTCTCCAAACAAGGAAACCATATTTCCTTTATACAATATCTTCATAATACGATGTAGTGCAAGGCAAGAGAATCTCCAAAAGAGATTCCTAGCCCCCAAAAAATAACCACATAGCATAAATAGAATAACAATGCAATATTTGATACCGAATTACAATAATTTATTCATAAAATAACTATTATATGCAATGTGTCATGATGTAAGGCCTTCCCGATTATGGCCAAATACAAAGCAATTACAATAATAGTTCTACAGGATCTCTAAAGATCCAACCTAAACACTAGTTATTATAGATCCAAAATCTGGTAGAAACCTCCAAGAAAGATCTAAACTTGTGCTCACAAGCCTACCAAGCAATCTCCTTGTTTTCCAAGCCGCAACTACTAGTTCTTCTCAAAATTTTATCCAAGATCCAAGTATAAAATGCCTTACATTCAGTGCTATATCCACACACTCTAGAAATATTCTCTTACTCAAATACATCATCTTCAATGTTCTTCTCCAAGCTAGATGATAATCACAATCCTACTATAAACTACCTCACATTTGGAGCTTTGTCCACAGCCTTAGGAAAAAATCACTCTTCAACTACTCTCCACACTCACTTCTCCTTTGAATGAATGAATCATCACTAAAGACTTCACCACAACTCATTATACCCAACTAAGCCACAAGTTGGCCCAGTATGCTACAAATTAAATAACCCTTTCTTTGACTACTTGAAGAGCCACAAGTCGGCCTCTAATAGAAATTAAATGTCCAAAAAATTGATACCCGAGCAAAATTGTGATATTTCCTAGCCCCAATTTAATTATAACTTGTGCTTCGAATTGAATGTATTACTTTAGTTCCTCTACAACCCCTTAAGGGAACAAAGGTTGATTAATTAGGGATATTTGTGTGTCCATCCTAAAATTTGCACATAGAAACTCATCATGCAAACTGCCAGAAATTGATACTCTAGGAGAATTGCAATATCTCCCAACTTATAAATAATTTGGACTTGTGCCTTCGATAAAAGGAATATAGGCCCTCTTTAATCCCTAAAATAAGAATCCTTTGATTCATTAAAAAAAATTAGTTATACAACCCACAATAGGCACCTAGAAACTAGAAAATATAGCTCTAGCAGCAAGGTAAAAATGGCTCTAACTTCAACATGATAACTCCAATTCTCTATGCACACATAAGAAAAGGTTCCCCAATGTGTCTCCAACACATCCCTAATCATGAAAAGCATAAGTTCACCAAAATCCAAGCTCGATGCTCCTACATCAGACTCCCCAAGTAAATAGAAAAGTATGTCCCATACTTTGATACCCAAAGAAAGATCTGCAACCAACTTCATCTTTATCAAAGGCTTGTACTTCATCAAATTAAATAGAAAAAATCTAAAAATCAACCATCTATGCTTTATCCATTCAAACATAAAAATTTAATACATATTAGCAACCCAATCAGCATGCTCACACTCAAGAACAAATTGAACATAACGCTTCACCAACAACACCTCATTCACATCAGCAACTAGTGAATCCACATCAACAACAACAAACTCCATATTAGCAGCAATATATAGATCTCCTTCAACACATTCCAAAATCACAACACCAATAATCTCATTGCTCACAAGATTCTCTACAATATATAAGTCACCACCAAAAAGAACCAGATCATCCACGATTGAGTGCTTTTCAATCTCCATGTCACACTCAACCAACTGATCATGAAAACCAATCTCCATCCCAGCACCAACAAGATTAGAAATATCCTCAGTAACAACCTCCAATTTCTTTGCAAGTTCTATATCAAGCTCCAAAAACTAATCAACAAAACCAACCTCTTCTACCTTGACCTTGTTATGCCATCTTCTCTCTCGAACAAGTCTTCTACCTAGCCCAATAACTCTCCTCTAGATCAGTAGACTCTAGCACCAATGGTATATAACTTCCTTATTCTATTTATCAACTCTTTTAGAAAAATAAACATCCACAATAGCATCCACATGAGTTATTGTCTCATTAATCCTCCTCTCCATTATATCACAAATATTTATAGTCATCCCAAGGTCCAATCCTCTTGGAGTCATCTTCCAAGATCTTCACAAACCCTCTGCAACAAACCCTTCATAGGCTCCTTATGAAAAAACTAAATTATTTACAAGTTAGATCAAAACTTGCTAGCTTGCGTGTACAATTAGGAACCACATCACAAGTCTAGGACCATGGATCTACAATCCACAAACTCACTATGATCATGCCTCAACAAGATCAAATTTCCATCTTCGCATCCATTGACCAATCTACATGTCCTTTCAAGGTTCAGGTGCAAACTACCTCAACTTTTGTGCTCAGTCTATGCACTCAGGAACCACCTTCACTGTGATACCACTTGATGTAGTACAAGGTAGGAGAATCCCCAAAGGAGATGTCCTAGCCCCCATCAAATAACCACATAGTGTAAACAAAATAGCAATGCAAGATCTGATACCACATTGCAATAATTTATTCATAAAATAACTATTAAATGAAATGTGTTGTGTTGTAAGGCCCTCCTGGTTATGGCCAAATACAAAACAATTACACTAATAGTTCTTTAAGATCCCTCAAGATCCAACCCAAAAACTAGCTAGTCCAAATCCACACTCTGGTAGAAACCTCCAAGAAAGATCTAAACTTATGCTCGCAAGCCCATCAAGCAATCTCCTTGTTTTCCAATCTGTAGCTACTAGCTCTTCTCAAAATTTTATCCAAGATCCAAGTGTAAAATACCTCACATTCAGTGCTCTATCCACACACTCTAGAAATCTTCTCATACTCAGCTACTCCATCTTCCATTATCTTCTCCAAGTTGGATGATTAATCATAATCCTATTGTAAATTTCCTCACATTTGGCACTCTATCCATAGTCTCAAGAAAAACTCGCTCTTCAACTACTCTCCACACTCTCTCCTCCTTCAAATGAATGATTCATCACTAAAGGCTTCACCACAAGCCCTTCTTATAGCCAAATAAGCCACAAGTTGGCCCAGAACACTACAAATTAAATAACCCTTGCATTAACTACCTAAAGAGCCACAAGTTGTCCTCCAATAGAAATTAAATGTCCAAAAAATTGATACCCAAGAAAAATCATGATATCTCCTAGCCTTGATTGAATTAGAATATGTACTTTGAACTAAAGGTATTAATTTAGGTCCTTACAACCCCTTAAGGGCACAAAGTCTGATTCATTAAGGATATTTGCAAATTCATCTTGAAAGTCATGCATAGAAACCCATCACACAAACTATCATAAATTAATACTCTAGGAGGATTAGCCATATCTCCCAACTTATAAAGAACTAGGACTTATCCCTTTCAAAAAAGGAATTACTCTAGGCCCTTTATTGGTGTAAATAAGTATTCACTATTTACACTTACTTAAGTTTACTTAGGTTAATATATTATTTTATTATTTATTTATTTATTTGTTTAGTCACCTAAGAGTATGTGCACTCTTGTGAGTTGTCATGTTGACAACATAGGAGTTCACACCTCTTTTATGCAGATGGTGTCTACAACATCTCCATTTGAGATACACCTTGTCATTCTTATCCTCTCATCTAGAATGATGGATAAAATGTTTGCTTTCTTGTCATGCTTATCTTATCTCTTGGTTCTTTCTAGAGAAATTCTAGGTGCTTCTTGACAGGCCTTTATATAGAGGCACTCCTAGTGTGTTTGTACATACAATATAGAGCAATGTATGAGGACATACTTTGATATATTGATCATACTCCTTTTTGGTCTATAGTTGTGCTTGTGTTCAACTTCTATGATCTTGGGTGAATCTTGCCCTAAAGAAAATTCTTACATGGTATCAGAGCTATACCAAATTCTTATATGGTATAAGAGCTCTTGGAGAATCTCACTTCACAGAGCCATTTGAGACCCTCTTCTTGCTTCAACACCTCAACCTGAATTTGGAGTATTGCAAAAATTGGGAGTGTCTAGAGCCAGATCTAACCTTGAGATTACATCTAGAATATTGATTCGGTGAAAATCAGCTATAAAGTTGCCTACCCTAGGCCAAAGTCAATCGTGAGGCAAATTTTTTTACAAACTGACACTCGAATGACCAATTTGTAGAATTGGTATAATCATTTTAGATCTATACATTTAATTTTTAGATCTACATTTTTTTCTTCTACATCTCTGCTATTTTTTTTGGACTTGCATTATTTTTTGAATTTTTTTTGGCCATCAGGCCATAAAAGAGAATTTTTTGTAGGTGAAGATTGGTGGTTGCTGGTGCAAATCAAATATTTGCATCATATTCAAAAGGCCAAAAAACCCCAAATCAGATTTTGTTTCATCCAAATTGGACATCTAAAGAAAAATATAGAGCCATTTGATTTTTGGAGGCATGATGATGGCACTTCAGAAAAAATAATAGCAGCAACAATTTTCAAACAACAATATCTCTCTCATACTGACTCATTTTTGTGAGCAATTTTTTTTGTTTTGGAGTAGGATTTTGTGATCTACACATTGGTGTAGGAAGTTTGACATCTTTGTTCCTAAATTTTTTTGCAACTCGCAAATCTCAATTTTTGCCACTTAAAATGCTTAGTACATACTCATCTGGCCTCCAAATCATGTTCCATTTTTTTTTGAAAGTGCAATTTTTTTTGTCTACTTTCTAGATCTGTAATCATACTATAGGTTCTATGGATAGAAATATTGCTTTCAAAAATAGGCGCTAAATTGGCAAGTGGCTACCAAGTTTCTAAATCATACATTAGGTGGGGGTTCTTTGATTTCTTTTACATTTTGTAGGTTCATTGATTAATCTCATGGAGTCTTGTCAAATTTTTCAGTTTGATATTAGACCACAGTTGACAACAAGGAACTATCACAAATGCAGTGCTTTGATACTTGATCATCTAAGAGACCATCAATAATTGCTTCCTTATCTCTATTCATTGCCACCACATTTTAATTGGACACATCTTGTGCACCTTTGTCACTTTCTATATAACAATATGAGTAAGGTATCTTTTTCTCCTCTTAGAATGGCAAGTTTTCCTTATGATATTTGGATGTCTATTTTAGAAGCATATGGAGATCTATTTGTTCCTTCATCTCTAGAGGACATTCTACATTCAGTCAATCTAGTTATGGTTTCTTCAACTCCAGATGTGATCACACCTCCAGATACTCTTGTTGCTCCTACTGATCCTGTTCTAGCAATAGATGCTTTGGATTTAGTGCAACAAGACCCTTTATGTCTTCCTACTTTACCTTCATGTGACAACTTCCTTCCCACCATTGCAAGAATGTTCATGGAGTCTCACATTGAAGATGTGGGAGACATCCTAGATAATATTTGTCATCTCTTTGTAGAAAATTCTGCATCTATTTCCACAATGATCGATTCATGTACTTCACCACAATAGGGTACACTTTGTCTTCCAGTTCCCACATCAATGGATGACTTCTTGACTGACATTTTAGATTTTTTTGTAGAGTCACACATAGTAGATTTGGAGGACTTCCTTGATAATATATCACTTCACTTTGATGTGGCTGACCCTTCTATAGTTGTTACAAGGGTTCACTCTGACCCTCATGTCCATTCTCTACATGGTCAGTCTTTATAGACTAAAGTAAGTGTGGATCCTTATGTATAGCATTTTTCAAAGGTCTCTTTTTCATCTAAGGAGATAGATTGTTCTTTGAAATAGGTTCTACAAAAATCCTTGCTTGATCTTCACTTTTTCTCAATAGTTTTGGAAGGAGCCATCATCAGTATTGACATAAAGACACTTGAGTAGGTTTCAAAAACATCGTTCATCATAGAGATTCTTTCTCCATATAATGGATGCATCTCCTTTGTAGCCTTGCATTTGTTTCTTCCAAAGGGGAGGAACATCATTCAATGGCCATGGATCAGCTTCTACATTGGATCATTTCTCACTGGTCGAAACCTTACTTTTGGGGGGGGGGGGGGGGGGGGGGACTACGTTGTCTCCTTCTTCTCCTTTATGGGGGGTATTTTTCCTCTTATGGGGTTTCATCCTTCTCCCATTTGTTTATTGTATATACTTGATGTATGTCATAATGGAGGGGTCTTGATTACTCCATCCATCCATGCATCTTGTCTTTTCATCTCTCTTTTTGGGGGAGGGTTTTTCCCATGAGGTTTTCCCTCTTTCTCCACTTTATGAGAGATTGCATTTCATTATGTACATGGGTACCTAACATGGCCTAGTAGTCATGACCCATTTTGTATTTCATCCTAGTTTTGTAAGCTTAAGGGCGTTCCCCTAAGTTGCACTTAAGGGGGGTGTTGGTGTAAATAAGTACTCACTATTTACACTTACTTAATTTTACTTAGGTTAATGCATTATTTTAATATTTATTTATTTAGTCACCTAGGAGTATGTGCACTCTTATGAGTTGTCATGTTGACAACATAGGAGTTCGCACCTCTTTTATGCACATGGTGTCTACAACATCTCCACTTGAGATACACCTTGTCATTCTTATCCTCTCATCTAGAATGATGGATAAGACATGTGCTTAATTGTCATACTTATGTTATCTTCCAGTTCTTTCTAAAGACATTTTAGGTGCTTCCTAAGAGGCCTTTATATATAGGAACTCCTAGTGTATTTGTACATACAATATAGAGCAATGTATGAAGACATAGTTTGATATATTGATCATACTCTCTCTGGTCTACAGTTATACTTGTGTTTGAGTTCTACGATTTTGGGTGAATCTTTCCCTAAGGAAAATTCTTACATGGTATTAGAGTTATACCAAATTCTCGCACCCTCTTTAATCCCTAAAATGTGTATCCTTTCATTCATTAAGAATAATTAGTTACATGACCAGCAACAGGCACCTAGACACCAAAAAATACAACTCCAACAACAAGGTAAAAATGGCTCTAACTTCAACATAATAACTCAAATTCTCTATGTGTACATGGGACAAAGTTCCCCAATGTGTCTCCAACACATCCCTAATCATGAAAAGTGTAAGAATTTTCCTAAGGGAAAAATTCACCCAGAAACTAAGAACTCAAACACAAGCACACAGTAGACCAAAGAGAGAGAAACAGTATGATCAGAATGAAAATGTATTCAATATATCATGTAAAAGTACACTAGGAGTGCCTGTATATAAAGGCCTCTAAGATACATCTAGAATGTCTCATAATCAGCACCATGATGTGTCCTAAAACCAAGCACATGTCCACCAAACATGAGTTATCCTCCATTAAGCACAAAAGTAAGTGCGGTGATGAGAGGATAAGCCTACAAGGGTGTGACATGCAAAATAATGTTGTAGACACCATGTGCTAAAATAGAGTTGTGTACTCCTATGTTGTCTACATGACAACTCAAAAAGGTGCACAAACTCCTAAGTGTATCACAAATAAAAATAATGCAAAATAATTAAATAATGCATAAACCTAAGTAAACTTAAGTAAGTGTAATAATAATTACTTATTTACACCAACATCCCCCCTTAAGTACAACTTAGGGGAATGCCCTTAAGCTTACAAACTAGGATGAAGATGCATAATGGGTCCTGGCTACTAGGCCATATTAGGTACCCATGTACATAATGAAAATGCAATCTCCCATAAAGTGGGGAAAGAGGGAAAACCTCATGGGAAAAACCCTCTCCCAAAAAGAGAGATAAATATAGATGCATTGATGGATGGAGTAATCAAGACCCCCCCATTACGGCATACATCCAGTATATACATAAGAGAATAAGAGAAGGAAGAGAGATAGAATAGGCTCCCCCCCAAAAGAAGAATGCCAGCAAGTGAAAGTTGCTCCGATGAAGAAGCTGGTCCAAGAATGTAGAAATGTGTTCCTCCCCTTATAAAGAAAAAAAGGTAAAGTCGTAAAGATGTGTGCTAGCCTTGAAACCTACTCAAGTATTCCTATGTTGATGCTAAAGTTCACCCCTTCCAACTATGCTGAAAAGAATGAATGCAGATCAGTCAAGGATGTCTGTTGAACCTATTCAATTGAACCATCTATCTCCTCTAGTGACAAAGAGACCTCCACTAATTGCTATTCATAAGGAACCACAATCATGCCAACTTGTGAAGATTGATCATGTAGAGAATGGACATGAGGGTCAGAGTGAGCCCTCACAAAAATAATAGAAGAATCATCATCAATAAGAAGATGTAAGTCCTCAAGTCTATCTCCCAAGTCAAATGAAGCTATAGGTGGAAGACAAGATGTACCATGCTGAGATGGACCTTTCACTGTAGCAATATAAGCATGTGGACTAGATTGATGTGACCTCTCACTATAACTGTTGATAGAGCCCCACATGGCTGAACCTGTTGAAGCACTATCGCTAGTGTCACTATTAGTTTCCACTATGTTGAACTTTCCTCAAAGTGAACATCCTTCTCCACAAAGATCTCATGTGTCTCTAGATCCATTAGTCTGTAAGCCTTCACATTGTCTTCATAATTGATGAAGGTACAAGGCCTAGGTGCTGGTGCCTTGCAACTCTTGGAGGAAAGGTTTTCCCATGATGGACAATCGAAGACTCTAAGGTCACTCACAACTAGTTTTCTGCTGCACCATGCCTCAAAAGGAGTCTTTCCATCTAAGGCTGGATGAGGAGACCTATTAAGTATGTGAGTAGCACTAGTAATGGCTTCAACTTTTAATGTAGGATCAAGAGACTTGGCCTTAATCATGCAACTTGCCATGGTATTGAGAGTCATAATCCTCATAGCTACAACATCTGTCTTGTGCGGACTGAATGCTGGTGAAATCTGAAGATCAATCCCCTCAATTCTGCAAAATTTCTTAAGTCTTCTATCAACATATCTATTCTGATTGTCCACCCTTAATACTTTGATGGCTTTCCTTGACTTTTGTTCAACAAGAGTCTTGAAGTCTTGAAGCTTATGAACCAATTCATTCTTATGATGAAGGAAGAAGGCCCAAGTGAATCTCAAAAAGTCATCAACAAATGTGAGTATGTAGCGACCTTGGCTAACTGAAGCTCAAGAAGACTTCCCTTTATCATACTTCTCCTTGAGATTCATATCCACTAAACAAGATGAACATTCTTCCTTAGAAAAGATGATATTAGGTAGACCTTTGACCATATGTTTTGAGCAAAGTTGCTAAAGAGAGTGGAAGTCAAGGTGACCAAACCGCTCATGCCATAAGTTTTTTTGTGAAGTAGAGTGAGTTAACAAGGCTTGTGAAGGACTCTTAGGAACAAAGTGGGAGAAGGAATAAAGCCTGTTGTCATCATTGACTTTCCCCACTGCTACCAATGAATCATCTTTGAGACTTCTCACCATCACTGAATCTGGAAGGAACTCAACCTTATGACCATCTCCAAGGTGAGTGATTTGGTAAACTGATAGGAGATTGGAGCTTAGATTTGGAATGTAGAGAACATCTTTGAATTCTCCATCTTCCATTTCTACATGTCCTTTCCCTTCAACTTCCATCTTAGCATCATCTCCAACAAAGATGTGTGGTACCTTTGACTGCTTCAATGAAGAAAAGTCTTCCCTTGAAGAACCCATGTCGTAAGAGGCACCTGAGTCAAGTATCCATTCCAAAGAACTTGTGTTTTCCATATGTGCTTGACCTTTATGAAGAGGTTGGATTTGAATCCTTGGAAGTACCTGGCACTTAAATCTTGTTCTTCTTGAGTAGATTTTCTAACTCATCGATTCTTTTTGTCTTGCAATGATGCTCGTCATGATTTGGATTTTTACAGTATGCACAAAAGAGTTTGTCCTTCTTTTCATTACTTCCCTTCTTGTTTGAAGAAGAAATGCCCTATTGAGAGGAGGATTGTTGTGTCTCAGATTGTGTTTTCTGCTTCCACTGCTTCTTGTTGTTGTTTTTCTTCCCCCCTTGACTTGATTTGGGATCATCACTAGCCACCAAGGCTTTCATCTTAGATGACTTGAGAAGTCCAAAATCCACCAAGTGAGATTGTTCAACAATCAAAATGTCTACAAATCCATCAAAGGAAGGCTTCTAGTAAGTAGATCCCATGGTCAACCTATGAGTATTAAAACTTGAAACAAAGTTGGCGTACTCAAAAGGCAGCCTCTTGAGGATGTGATGAATCAACCTATCATCCTTCATGGGATTTCCAAAATCTTTTAGAGGTGCCCTATATTCATTGACTTTAATGATGTAATCTTGAATTGTGTCATAATTCTTAGGATCCAAGAGAAGTAGATCATCCTCAATCTGAAATCCCTTTTGTTCATCCACCTTACCATACAACTGTTCAAGTTTATCCCAAGCTTCTTTGAATTCTAAACAATTTTTAATGTGAAAGAGAAGATCCCCATGTACACAACTCCTGATAACACCTAAAGCTTGTCGATCTTGATTTTACCAATCAATGTGTTCTTTAGCATCAGTAGGTTTGGTAATTGTACCATCAACATAAAGACTATATCCTTTTTCTATTAATCTACTCCATGCAATATCTTTCCATGTAGAATGGTTGCGTGAAGTTAGAGGAGGACATTTAAAACCCATGATGCAAAAATGAAAAGAGCACAAGAGAGAGACACAAAAAGCATAGTACACATCCCCCATTTTCACTCAATCAAAAGAACCCCCCAAAAAAGATGCTTTGGCACTTTATTAGTAGTGCATTTACAATGGGCCATGTGTCAAAATGAACAAAGTGGACTTTCTAATTTTTCTTTTGCAACTGCCTTATGAGGCTGAAATCTATCGCTTAAGCACTATAGCTTAGTTTTACAACAATTCTGAAAAATAATCAAAGTTTTACAATGTCAAAAAAGGCCTAATTTTGAAATTGAGAAATTGGTCCACACGACCCTAGAATTTGACTTCAGATTTAGAAAGAAGACAAAAATATATGCACTTTTAAAAAAAATGGAACTTGAAAAAGTGATCAGATGTGCCTGTACGGAGCTTCTGAAGTTGTAAAACATAGGATTATGCAAGTATAGTTGCAAAAAAATGCAATTTTTACAAAATTTGTGCACCAAAACCAGAAAACAACACCACCATTGGAAAATTCAAGAAATTTTACCCAATTTCAAAAAAAATTGCACCTGAATCGGAGTCCAGATGTCCGAGATATGGGCTCACAAAGTCAGGCTACCAAGCTGAAAAGCAATTTGGAAAGGGGTCTATAAGAGAAATTGCGAGTCTAAATTTGATGGTCAAATGGCCATCAACATAGTTGGAAAATGCTTGGTTTTGACGGTCAAATGACTGTCAGTTTTAACATAGCGTTATATTGATGTCAACAAAAAAGATAGTCGAACTATGACATTTTAGCTGACTTGGCTCTGAGTTATTTGTCGATACTATATGGAATTGACATGTTCCAGCTATACTAATGATGTAGAAAAAATTATGGGTACCACCAATGATGTGGCAATCCCGATCTGCATGACAAGATGTGTTTGCATGGATGAATGGAATTGTTCCACGTGTCAAGAAAAGAACGCGACGTGGAAAATTTTTGTCCATAGGTGCTATCTGCATGTCCTTCAACATATCCATGGGAAGAAGTTTTAAAACTATCACCAAAATATGAGATGGACATCAAAACTATTTGCATGGGTAGGCAAAGTTTACAGGGGCCGAGAAGAATGCAGATGTGCTAAAAAAAGTTACAGGCTGTGGATGCCGGAAGGAGAGAGCAGCGTCAATGGATCCCAGCTTTCACGTCATTGAGAAACTAGAAACGAGGCTAGATGCCAGATATACCAAATGCACGGGGGCCTATGTTGTCGGGTGCTGAAGAGTTTAAAATACTGCCAAGATTACTTTCGCGGTGGCCAAAAATGGGATTTTAATCCCACATGCAATGGGCGAGAGGCTAATGGGCTCTTTAAAAGCAAAATGCCACAAAAGACAATGAAAAGAGCCTGCCACTGGTGATTGTTGTTGGATTCAAGGCTGTTGAGGTGGACAGTCATTGGTAGAATTAATTCATAGGTATGGCCTGCGGGTCTATTAACTCGCCTGATATAAATAAAATACCCTGTAGTAAAATGATGCCACCAAAAATAGAGCCAAGCTGGGGTGTCACTGCCTGATTTAGCTAAAAAAATTCTCTATTATGTGCTCGAAGGGCCAAATTTTTTTTTACAAAAATACAAAGAAAATATAGATCTGAAAAATTAAATTATAGATCTAAAAATAATGACCATACCCATAGTACAAATCAGGGCCTCCGAGTTTCGATTTGCAAAAAAAAATTTCCTCACAGTCGAATTTGGGCCAAGGTAGCTGAGTTTATAGTTAATTTGCACTGGTTTAGCATTTCGAACACAATGGCAAGGTCAGATCTAGCTCTAGATGCTCCCAATTTCTGCAGCACTCCAGATTCGGGCTGAGGTGATGAAGCAAATAAGAAGTCTTGAACGGCTTGCGATGAGAAAATCTCCAAGTTGCTCTGATACCATGTAAGAATTTTCCTAAGGAAAAATTCACCTAGGAACTAAGAACTCAAACACAAGCACATAGTAGACCAAAGAAAGAGAGAGAGTATGATCAAAATGACAATGTATTCAATATATCATGTAAAAGTAAACTAGGAGTGCCTATATATAAAGGCCTCTGAGATACATCTAGAATATCTTGTAATCAGCACCATGATGTGTCATACAACCAAGAACATGTCCACCAAATATGAGTTATCCTCCATTAAGCACAGAAGTAAGTGCGGTGATGAGAGGATAAGCCTACAAGGGTGTGACACGCAAAATAGTGTTGTAGACACCATGTACTAAAATAGAGTTTTGTACTCCTGTGTTGTCTACATGACAACTCAAAAAGGTGCACAAACTCCTAAGTGTCTCACAAATGAAAATAATAAAATAATGCAAAATAATTAAATAATGCATAAACCTAAGTAAACTTAAGTGTAATAAGTAAATACTTATTTACACCAACAAAAAGCATAACTCCACCAAAATCCAAGCTCAATGCTTCTACATTATAATAATTTGTTGAGTTTCCCTTGAGGCTTTCCTAATTAATTATAATAAGATAATTAATTAATTACAATTATAATATCACTTTTGGCTCACACTCTATACAAAACTTCACATGTGATACTAGGGCTTGCATAGTCATTGACATCATCAGCTAACTATCCTCTCTCACTACATGACTATGCATCTTCTCATTGCATCTCAAATGCAATCTAGCAAACAGAAATCAAGAACTACTTTCCTAATACTCTGTCTTTGAAATCCTCTGTATAAATCAAGTACATTTTTCATATGTCTTCAACTACAAAACTATGCACTTAACCATGTTATCAAGACACTGTGCCAGACATGTATAGAACTGCACATTACTAGATGATCAAACTATTGTCCATACCATTAAGGTCTTTATTTTCTACTTAGCTAGTCTTTTATAGAAACTATGCTATGTTGATATGAATGCAACATGTCAATACTCTCCAATGCTTAGGATACTCCTCCAATGTACTATCATCAAGAATCATGCTAACAATCTCCCCCTTTGGCATTGATGGTGTTGGTGTAAATATATATTTATTATTTACACTTACTTAAGTTTACTTAGGTTAATGAATTATTTTATTATATTGCATTATTTTATTATTTATTTTGGTGAGAAACTTAGGAGTTTGCACACTTTCATGAGTTGTCATGTTGACAACACAGAAGTAAGCAACTCTAATTCAACACATGGTTTCTACAACACTAGACTTTGCATTAATAAATGAGTTGTCATGTAGACAACACAATTATTCCCACTCCTAATTTAACACATGGTGTCTACAACATTATTTTGTGTGATACATCTTTGAAGGCTTATCCTCTTATCTTTGCACTTACTCCTGTGCTTAATGGAGGATAACCCATATCTGATGGACATGTGTTGGTTGTATGACTTATCATGTTGCTAATTCCTATCCATTCTAGAAGCATTTCATAAGCCTTTATATATATGCACTCCTAGTGTACTTTCACATTGAATTGAATACATTGTTGTTCTGATCATACTCTTCCTGGTCTACTGTTGTGCTTGTGTTTGAGTTCTTTGATCTTGGTTGATTTTTTTCCTAAGAAAAATTCTTACATGTTATCAAAGCTTGGATAATATCTCTTCACATAGCCATTCGAGACCATCTTGTTGCTTCAAAATCTCGACCCAAATCTGGAGTACCATAGAAATTGGGAGTGTCTAGAGCTAAATTGAACCTCGCCATTATGTCCAAAACATCGATTCAATGAAAATCAACAAGAAATTTGCCTATGCTTCCTCAAAGTCGATCATGAGGATTTTTTTTTTTCAAACTAGCACCTAAAGGCTTAATTTGTAAACTGGGTATGGTCTTTTATTTGATCTATTAATCTATTACTCAAATTTGAATTTTAATTATTCTCTGCTTTTTTGAATTTGTGGCTTTTTCAAAAAAAAAAATTGGCCCTACAGGGGCTTGTAGAGATTTTTTTTTTGTAGAACTAGGTAGTGATACCTCGACATTGCAAGGAATATTCATCTTTATTTCAAGGAATATTCTACTTTTATTTAGTGAGCAATCATCATAATTTGGTGGCATTTATTCTAAGTCTAGCTAACAACCCAAGAATCTGGCAATATACATATTACTAGCGACCAGAATCGAGCCCCACCCAAAACATCAGCAGCCCCATTTTTTATTTTTACTCTACAATATTAGGTTTTTAAATTGTGGAAATTTTTTATCCCCACAAATGTGGGATTAAACAATCCAACTCTCGATGTCATGAACATTTTCCTAGCATGCAGCAAATAAGACTTTTCAATGCTCATGAAAATAATCAATGACACCTAAAACTAGTTCTTTGGTGTCATTTAAATTCCCACCATGGTGAACACATAGTTACATGTGGCTATCACTCTGCCTGATAGTTGGCACCAACCATGTAGAGCCCTATTGCCACATGGTGACAATAGATAGGCTCATGCCATGCAACCCCGCGATCGTGTACAGCCTAGTCAACCAAGCCACCAGCTCACACAATTAGCTTACATGTTAGAATAATTTCTCAATCAGTGTATGACTACTATGTCAACTTTTATGTACAACACGTGTCATCCAGTCAGCAATCTATACTGCCACGTCACACTAGCAGCTATTTTTTGCTGACATCATCTAGACACTGTTGAATTTGATGGTTGTTTGACTGTCATTCCCAAGAATTTTCTAACTATAGTGATGGCCATTTGATTGTCAAATTTAAGCTCACATTTTTCTACCTAGACCCCTCTTTAGATGTGTTTTTGATTTCACAATCCAACTTTGGGAGGCCATTACTCAATGATCTGGACTCCAAATCAAGTGCAATTTTTCTTTTTTTTTTGGTAGAATTTCCTGAACTTTTCAATGATGGTGTTCTTTTCTAGTTTTGGTGCAAGGATTTGTCAAAATTTGAATTTTTTGGCAATTGTACCTATTTAATCCTGCATTTTACAACTTCAAATGCTTCGTATAGGCTCATCTGGACACATTTTTAGGTTCTATTTTTTTTAAAAGTGCATTATTTTTTGTCTACTTTCTATATTTTTAATGAGATTATTGGATTGTGTGGACAAAAATATCACTTTTAAAACTAGGACCTTTTTTGCATTGTAATGCTTTGATTACTTTTCAAAATTGTTGTACATCTGAGCTACAATGCTTAGTGATAGATTTGAGCCTCAAAAGGTAGATGCATATAGAAAAATTAGAAGTCCACTTTATACATTTTGATAAGTGGCCTATTGCACACACACTATATATAAAGTGCCAAAAGCATTTTTTTGGTGGGGTCTTTTGATTGAGTGAAAAGGGGGGGTATGCATTGTGTTTTTGTGTCTCTCTTGTGTGCTCTTTTCATTTTCTACATCATAGGTTAACCTAAATGTCCACTTCTAACTTCACATAATTATTCTACATGGAAAGATATTGCATGGAGTAGATTAATGGAAAAAGCTCTAAGTCTTTATGTTGATGGTAAAATTCCCAAACCCACTTATGCTACAACACTCATTGATTGGCAAAACAAGACCAACAGGCTTTAGGAATTATTAGGAATTGTGTAGATAGAGATCTCTTCTTCCACATTTCTAGTTTCAAGGAATCCAAACTTGCATGGAACAAACTTGAAGCATTGTATGGTAAGGTGGATGAGGAAAAGGGTTTTCAGATTGAGGATGATTTACTTCTATTGGATTCAAAGAACTTTGACACAATTCAAGATTACATCAACAACGCCAATGAGTTTAAGGCACTACTTAAAGATTGTGAAAATCCCATGAAGGATGAAAATTTGATTCATCACATCCTGAAGAGGCTACCTTTAGAGTATGCTTCCTTTGTTTTGAGTTATAATACTCACAGGTTAACCATGGGAAGTTCTTTTTAGAAGCCTACATTTGATGCTTTTGTAGAGATGTTGATTCTTGAACAATATCACTTGATAGATTTGGGACTTCTCATGTCATCAAAGACCAAAGTATTGGTGGCTAGTGATGAGAACCAATCAAGTCAAGGAGGAAGAAGTTCTAGCAATAAGAAGAAGAAGAAATGGAAGCAAAAATCACAATTTGAGACACAACAATCCTCCTCACAACAAGGCAATTCTTCTTCTAACAAGAAGGGAAGTAATGAAAAGAAGAATAAAATTCAAGTGCCAAGTACTTCCAAGGATTCAACTCCACCCACTTTAAAGGGAAAAGGGCAAGCACTTATAGCAAATACAAGTTCTTTTTTGGAATGGATTATTGACTCAGGTGCCTCCTATCACATGGGTTCTTCAAAGGGAGACTTTTCTTCATTGAAGTAGTCATAGGTACTGCACATCTTGTGAGAGATGATACAAAAATTGAAGTTGAAGGGAAAGGACATGTGGAGATGGACAATGGGGAATTCAAAGACATTCTCTATGTTCCAAACCTTAGCTCTAATTTCCTCTCAATTTATCAAATCACTCACCTTGGAGATGGCAAAAAAGTTGAGTTCCTTCCAGATTTCATAATGGTACGAAGTCTAAAAGATGATTCATTGGTTGTAGTGGGGAAAGTCAATTATGACAAGAGGCTTTATTCCTTCTCCCACTTTGTGCCTAAGTCTCCTTCTCAAGCCTTGTTGACTCACTCATATCCACAAATTAAATTATGCCATGAGCAGTTTGGTCATCTTGCCTTCCACTATCTTCAACAACTTTGCTTCGAACACATAGTCAAAGGTCTACCTACCATCAAAAATTTTAAGTGTGAGTGTTCATCATGTTTAGTGGATATGCATCTAGAGGAGAAGTTTGATAAAGGGAAGTCTTTAAGAGCTCCATTTGTTCTTCAATTGGTTCACATGGTATTAGCAGGACCTTTTATAGTGACTTTGATCAGCCAAGGCTACTACATCCTTACTTTTATTGATGACTTTTCATGTTACACATGGGTCTATTTTCTTCATCATAAGAATGAAGTGTTGGAAAAACTTCTAGCCTTCAAGGCCCATGTTGAATAGAAATCAAAGAAAGCCATCAAATTTCTTCAGATCGACAATGAAAGTAGATATGTTAACAGAAGACTTAAAGACTTTTGCAAACATGAGGGAATTGATCTTCAAAACACACCAACATTTAGTCTGCACAAGATAGATGTTGCAGCACTAAGTATTTGAACTCTTAAGTCCACGGCTAGTTGCATGACATAAGCCAAGTCTCTTGATCCAATACTTGAAGTTGAAGCCATTAGTAATACTACTCACATCCTTAACAAGTCTCCTCATAATTCCCTAGATGGGAAGACTCATTTTGAGGCAAGATGTGGTAGAAAATCAATTGTGAGTCACTTCAAAGTCTTCAATTGTCTAGCATGGGCAAACATATCTTCTAGGGGATACAAGGCACCAACACCTAGTCCTTGTACTTTCATTGGATATGAAGATAGTGCTAAGGCATACAGACTTATGGATCTTGAGACCCATGAGATTTGTGTGGAGAAGGATGTTCACTTTGAGGAAAGTTCACCCAGCTTATCCTCTATGACTCCTCTCCACACTTCATACACTATGGAAACTAATAGTGACACCAACGATGGTGCTTCAATAGATTTAGATATGTGAGGTTCTATTGATAGTTGTAGTGAGAGGTCATAGCATCAGTATAGTCCACATGCATACATTTCCATAGTGATAGGTCCAGCACAGCAGGGTACACCTTGTCTTCCAACTTTAGCAATAGGGGATGACTACATGGAAATTTTTTTAGGATTGTTCATGGAGTCACACATAGTAGACTTGGGAGACATTCTTGATGATTTACATCTTCTCTTTGATGAAGATGATCCTTCTATAGTTGTTGTGAGGGCTTACTCTAACCCTCATGTCCATTCTCTACATGATCAATTTTCACAGGTTGATATGATTATGGATCCTTATGTAAAGAAGTTGCAAGAGGTCTCTTTATCAGTTGAGGAGATAGTTGGCTCTATGGGTCAAGGCCTACAAACATCCTTGTCTGATCTGCACTCATTCTCGTTAGCACTATTGGAAGGGACAACCATCAACATCAACACAGGGACACTTGAGCAAGTTTCAGGGCCACCATACATCTTCAGGATTGTACCTTGCCATTTTTTCATCCCAAAGGGAGAAACATCATTCAATGTTCATGGACCAGCTTCTACCTTGGAGCAGCTTTCACTAGTTGGCACTCTTCATTGGGGGGGGACTACCTTGTCTCTCTTCCTCTTCTTTCTTATTGGGGGGACTTTTTCCTCTTATGAGGTTCTTTTCTTCTCATTCTTCATTATTGTATATACTTGGTGTATGTTGTAATGGGGGTCTTGATTACTCCATCCATCCATGCCTCTTGTCTTTTCATCTCTCTTTTTGGGGGATGGTTTTTCCCATGAGGTTTTCCCTCTTTCTCTGCTTTATGAGAGATTGCATTTTCATTATGTACATGGGTACCTAACATGGCCTAGTAGCCGAGACCCATTATGCATTTCATCCTAGTTTTTGTAAGCTTAAGGGCATTCCCCTAAGTTGCACTTAAGGATGGGTGTTGGTGTAAATACTTATTTACTATTTACACTTACTTAAGTTTACTTAGCATAATGCATTATTTTATTATTTATTTTGGTGAGACACTTAGGAGCTTTTTCACTTTCATGAGTTGTCATGTTGACAACATAGAAGTAAGAAACTCTAATTCAACACATGGTGTCTACAACACTGGAGTTTGCATCATTAACTAAGTTGTCATGTAGATAACATAGTTATTTGCACTCCTAATTTAGCACATGGTGTCTACAACATTATTTTTCATGATACACCTTTGTAGGCTTATCCCCTCATCATCATACTTACTCCTGCACTTAATGGAGGATAACCCATATCTAGTGGACATGTGCCTGGTTGTATGACTTATCATGTTGCTAATTCCTATGCATTCTAGAAGTATTTTAGAGGCCTTTATATATAGGCATTCCTAGTGTACCTTCACATTGAATTGAATACATTGTCATTCTAATCATACTCTTTCTAGTCTACTGTTGTGCTTGTGCTTGAGTTCTTTGATCTTGGGTGAATTTTTCGCTAAGGAAAATCCTTACAGATGGAAACAAAATGAAAAAACCATCTAAGTGCCAAGAATACCAAATAGTGTTCTAATGTTGCTACTAACAAGCACCAATTGTCCACATGCTAAAAAAGAATCTCAAAACAACATGTACACACTCCTTTCTTAGACATCAATTTTTTAGTTCACACTAAACATTTCATAATACATCAGATTCATATTCTTGCTTCCTTTCATGAATCTTTCTAAATCTCTCTAAAGAGATATCTCTCCTTCATGCATATTCACTCCCCATACTTAGGATTTCTATTTTTTTCATACATACTCTCCCCCATTGACATCAATGTCAAGGACCTCAATCTTAGTGTTACTACATACCAATTGATAAATACTAATTGCTAATATGCTACACTAAGCCTTCAACCAAATTGAGTATCCAAAGACACTACTCAGTACAAAATACCAAGAGTCCTCAGTGGCTCAGATCATTATAGATACTCCCCCATATGGGAAGCATTGACATTTAGTCCAATATATTAATAGTGCTTTTTACTACTAGACTAATGGACTCTCTACATCATCTACTCAGAAGTAGGTAGGGGCATAACCCCAAGCATACCTCTCAAGTAGTCAAATGTATTTTTGGGAAAAGGCTTCATAAAGATATCTTCAATTTGATCCTTAGTACACATACTCCAATTTGATTTCCTTCGTTGATGCTTTCTCTCTCAACACATGATACTTAATAGATATATGCTTTGTCTTAGAATGTAACACAAGTTTCTTAGACATACTCACTATACTTGTGCTATAACTATTAATGATAGCAGGTTCTTCAAACTTAATTCTAATATCCTTGAGTATCTACTTCATCTGTATCACTTGATTACAATTATTTTCTACTATAATATACTCTGCCTTAGTAGTACTCTATGAAATACAATCTTGCTTCTTTCTTAGTAAAAAAACCACTCTTCCTACAAGAAAGAATGATCTACCACTAGTACTCTTTTTTTCCTCCATACTACCTACCCAATCTACATTAGTATATGTAAATAGAGTGAAATCACTCGATCTGTCATACTAAATTCCATAGTAAATTTTCCCTTTCAAATATCTAAATATTATTTTCACTACTAAAAATTGATACTCCATAGGATCAGCTTGAAATCTAGCTACAATCCCAAGTACATTTTCTATATCTAGCCTAGTGTGAGTCAGATACTACAAACCTCCAATCATGGATCTATACTTCTTCTAGTCTATTGCAGGTGTCTCATCCTTTTTGGATAACACGTGACTAGTTATCATAGCTTTACCATCAGGTTTACAACTTTTCAAACCAAACCTTTTCAACAAATCATTCAAGTACTTATCTTGTGAAATGAAAATACCATCATTGTTCTATACAATCTGTAATCCTAGTAAAAACTTCATTTCTCCTATCATGCTCATCTCAAACTCATTCTTCATCTCTTCAACAAAATTATCACTTGCTTCATCATTATCTCCAAAAATGATGTCATCAACAAATATTACAATAATCTACAAACCATTTTAAACTTCTTTCAAATACAAGTTACTATCTTCCATACTTTTAGCAAATCCAAGCTTTGCCAAGTAACCATCCAACCTTGCATACCAGGTTCTAGGTGCTTGCTTGAGACCATATAAAGCTTCCTTTAGTTTTCATACTATGTCTTTATCTTTTGATAAAGGAAAATATTCATGCTTCTCAATATATACCTCTTCTTCAAGTTCTCCATTCAAAAATGTTGATTTAAAATCCATCTGATAAAACTTGAACTTCTTATTTGCTGCATAAGCCAAGAACATCCTTATTGCTTCCATTTTGTCTATAGGTGCATATGTCTCCTCATAGTCTATGCCTTTTTGCTATGAATATCCCTTGCATACAATTCTAGCCTTGCTTTGGACAACTTTTCCTTTTTCATTTATCTTTATTCTGAATACCCATTTCATTCCTATAACATTCTTGTCTTTAGGTCTAGGAACTAATTCCCATTATCATTCTTCACAATCTGATCTAATTCTTCCTTCATTTCTTGAATCTAATGATCATCTTTACATGCTTCATATGTGCTTTTAGGCTTAACATTAGATATCAAACATATTTCCTAATTTACTCTGTTCCTTGCCATCACACCTTTGTCTTTGCTCCCAATTATCTTCTTAGGAGGGTGATTCTTTGTCAGACTCCTATTAGAGGTAGGAGTTGACATCTCAATTCTTATCTCTTCTCTAGGTTAAGATCTCTGCTCTCCTCTTTTCTCAATAGTTAGCACATCATTTTGAAAACCATTGTTAGTCTCAAAGAATAGTTCAACATTATGTCTAAGAACTCTATAATTATCTTCTTGTTCATATGAATTATAATCTATCATCTTTTCCTTAATTCCAAACTTTTCATCAATCCTTACCTTGGCACATTCAACTATTGTCTTAGGTCTATATTAAAACATTTGTATCCCTTTCTTTTCAATAAATAACCAAGAAAAATACCTTCATCACTTCTTGGATCAAACTTACCAATGTCATCATCTCTCTTAATATAACATTTAATCCAAAATATAATTAAATAACTAATGGTAAATGACTAAACCATAGTTCATAAGGTGTCTTATTCATACCTTTTCTAATCCATACAATGTTTAGAGTGTATACTATTGTATTGACTACTTCTCTTCAAAATGTCTTAGAAAGATCATTAGATCAAACAACATCATGCTTGCTTCTTCTTCTACTAACTTATTCCTTCTTTCAGCATTCCCATTTTCTCAAATGTTTTAGGTGAAGATAACTACCTTTGATTCCATTCTCTTGAAAAAATATGTTAAACTCTCTAGAGGTGATTTCTCCTCCTCTATCGAATCTTAAACACTTTATCTTAACACCATATTCATTCTAAACTCTATTCTTAAATATGTTGAACTTCTCAAAAGTTTCAAATTTCTATTTAAGAAATGCTACCAACATCGTTCTAGTCAAATCGTCAATAAAAATAATAAAATACCTTTCACCATAGAATCCTCTTGTTCTAAAGGGACCACTAAGATTTGTGTGAATGATCTCTAGCTTCTTTGTGGTAGTGAACTTCTTGCTAGGAAATGATACTTTCTTCTAGATAGCCAAAATAGATTATTTACACACAACATTAGTAGGCTTTGTAATCATAGGCAAGTGTCTGAATACAAAAGTGCCACTAACCCTCACAATATTATCAAAATTTATGTGATAGAATATTTTGTGCCACAACTAACTATTATCCACTTTAGCCACTAAACATGTCATTTTAGTAGGATTCAATTCAAATATATTACCTTTGTATCTAGTGTCAATTCTAATTAGCTTACCATCTCTATATTTGATAATGTAAGTCTTCTTAGTGAATTGCAACCAATAACCCTTGTCCACCAACTATCCAACACTCAACAAGTTATGCTTCAATCCATGAAAAAAATAAACATCATCAGTATAAGTTTTACCATCAAGAGTAATGGATCTAATTCTAGTTATATGACAGGTTGCATTGTTACCAAGTCCAACAATACCTCCTTCTTGATTATTGAACTTAGAAAACTTTTTAATATTTCCAGTCATGTGATGTGAATAACCACTATCTATTATCAAATCAGATTTATTTTCCACTTGGGATATTAGAGCTCTTTCTTCTCTAATTTCTCTATCAAGATCATCTTCATTGATAGCCATAAATCATAATTCATCATCACTTTCACTTTGACCTTTCTCATCAGATTCTTCATCTTCATTTTCATACAAACAATTTCTATCTCTATCTATTCTAGGCTTAAACTTTCCCTTATACTTTTTCTCTCTTTTAGTACATTTAGATGCATAATAACCAAATTCATCACAAGTCCAACATTTAAAAAATTTCTTACCATCATTTTCTCTTCTCACAAGAAGGGCTATTCCTTCCTCAATCTTCTTGTCTTCATCAGATCTATTGCTACCAAAAAAACTCCATGTTTTCTTGCACTCCTTATTAGATTAGGTCAAATGTTCAAGGTAGTGAAAGTTATTTCAACTCTTTCTAGATCTCCAAAATATCTCAGATCTACTTCTACTAATTCTAATCTTCCAAGAAGCATTTCCTTTGTGAAACCCTTAGTGCAGCACATTACTAGTTGAATCATCTGAGCTACTTGCTTGAATGGTGGTATCAAACTTTTAAGAATCTTCCATATAACCTCATTTTCTTCTTTAGTTCCACCATAAGACCAAATTTCTGCAATACTTTATGATATTCTACCAATATAAATTCTTACAAATCCATTTTTCATCATTTTAGCATCTTGAAATCCACATATCCAATTCTATAATCTCATTTCTTTTACATGTAAATCACCTTAAAAACTAGATTCTAATGTTTTCCAACTTTCATAAGATGTTTCAAGTAACTTTTCCTTATTGTATTCATTTTCTAGAAGAGATGTTAATAGCACTTCTCTTTCTTCTTCATTGCATCCTTCATGCTTTTATTCTTCAATGATTTTCTTCTTACTCTTTGTCAAGATCCAATATCTTGGACCCATGCACAATAGATGAGTCTTCATCTTCTCCTTCCAACTATGATAGTTGGACCCATCAAATCTAGGACTATCCTTTCTAAGAAGATTCACTATCGATCTCCCAAAGTTGTTAAGCTTATCCTTCAAGGACCTGATGCTCTAATACCAACTGTTAGAGTACATCTAATACACTGATATAACTGAGAGTGGGGGTAGGTGAATAAGTTATACAACTATTATCACAATTATCATCCTTAAAAAAACTTAACCATATGAGTAATATAAATTTAAACCTCAACAAGATACTCATGCACAATAATACTAGATATGTTAACTAGCGAAACTCTTGATTAGAGGGAAAACCCTAGTGGGGATGATACCCACAAGATGAAGTACTAATATGAATATTCCTTGTTGCAAGATGGACCCTATTAAGTGCACTCAGTACATATGAGTCCCTGTTAGGAGATTCCAACCCTGTCAGGAGTTGTGGAAGAATATTGATCTCACTACTAGAAAACCTTCAAGGGAAAGACCATTGAACACACTGTAATATTATCTTTGTATAATTCCTTGTAGAATAATAGAATTATATTGCACTATTACTTCCTCTTTCTCTATCCTTTCAACCATACTTCTACTCCTTCTAATCTTGTAACCAAATCTCAAATCTCACATCCAATAATCCCTTGGACCACTTACACGCATTTAGTAAGCACTCTGCTCCTTTTTACACTTCACACTTGAAATAGATTTTCCACTCACATTCTCTCTCTCCAAACAAGGAAAAAAAATTCTTTTATACCATATCTTCATAGTAATTCCTTGATTCTTCCTTGAGGATTTCCCAATTAATTATAATAAGATAATTAATTAATTATAGTTACAATAGAATTATTAGCTCACAATCTATACAAAACTTTTTTGTAATTTTTTAGAATAACTGAGGAGGGGGTGAATAATTTATCCAAGGTCTATATGTACAATTGAAACTTTTCACAACCTAGTGAACTCATATCCATAAAACATTTTCATCATCCATGCATCCATTAGATTATGCAATGACTTAAACTTGTAGGTTACTATCAAATCAATTTGGAAAAATGTAAACATGAAATATAATAGATTCAATAACACATTTGACACAATGATTTACTGTGGCAACCCAATTTGGGAAAAGCCACTAGTAACATGCTACTCATTCTCACTCTTATGAAGTGATGCCCTATGAAAGGCTAACCCTATTAAAGGTTACAATACACACTATTAAATGAGACTTGATTAAAGGATTTCAATCACCCAGTTAGGAGTGAACCTTCTTAGAGGGCTTTAGATAATTCACTTAGAATGTCACCTGGTTAAAGGTTTTATAAATGAGTATTAGGTCAAACTTAATCCAAAGGATTTACCCTAGACTGATACAATGATCAGAGAGTAACAATAAGGTTTGATCTAATAACAACTTACAACTCTATTTGTAGATTATATATCTTTATTTTAGTCCTCCATTATACTTGGCATTTGTACTCTTCAGCTCTGATAGCATGTTCACCCTTCAAGCATCCATACTCTTAAGCCTCCTTGCTTTGTTTTCCAATGCAGTCTCTTCTCTTAGGTCACTAAATGAAGAAAATAACCTATACTCCTTGTCTTCCTTAGGTTCTCACATATGAAAATCCTTGTTTCTAACCAACCATCTCTATAAAT
Source organism: Cupressus sempervirens (assembly GCA_028749045.1). NCBI lineage: Eukaryota > Viridiplantae > Streptophyta > Pinopsida > Cupressales > Cupressaceae > Cupressus > Cupressus sempervirens. The sequence goes on from CM053791.1 coordinate 764,327,538, forward strand.
AGAGAATTATTATATTTTATCATTCATCCTCCATCATCCATTTTAGGGTTAGGTTGGATTAGGTAGGATTTAGTGAATCTACTATTCATTTCATTACATTCTGTTCTAGAAACTTCTCCTTCAATACTTTTTTAATTTACCTCAAAATAGTTCATCTTGAATTTTGTGCCACCAACTCATTAAGCTTATCTTCTACATGGTTCACACAATGCAAGAAATCAAACTTGTTAGATCAGATTCATCAAATTCACTATCTTTCTGATAATGTTGACACTTGACATTAACTAGCCTCTGATACTCAGCACAAACTATGTTGCTCAGCATCCATTGTCAAAACATTTGGCATGAACTAAAGTTTACTAGTGCTCAATATCAACTAAAATTTACTTGGTTTACACTATTTCACTTAGCTTACACTAAATTGACTTTTCTCAGCTCCAACTAATTTTCTACTTAGCATACACTAACTTTGATAGGCACCCATTATGTAGAATGTTAAGCTTGGCAGATAAACTTTGTTTAACTTGTTCTTCTAAACTTAATTAGTGTAACCAACCTTTGCAACCTTAAGTAGATTATCAATGCACTATAATATTACTGTCTTAATTAATCCTTGTACTCTTTTTCATATAATAACTCAACCTTTCCTCTAGGTTGTATTGTTACCTCATTTGATCAAATCCTCTTCATCAATCAAATAAATGATAGTACTTAAATCATATAAGCAATTGTCTTACTAGAAACTAGAAGGTTTGACATTAGTCACAAAACAATGATTAAAATACATTTATCATACTTGTATCAATCTATTTTCAATAATCTCCCTCTTTGGAATTGATGGCAAACCAAACTAACCAAACTTAATTAGTATGACCAATCAAAATACCAAAAAGAAAATAATTCTTTGTATTGAAATCTCTCCCTCTATTAGAAACTTTCATCTTTTGAATAAGTTACAAAATTTTATTTTGATCAACAAACAATCAACTTGTCCTTATAACTCCCTCTTAATCACTTCTTATATCTCCCTCTACATGATCTCCCTCTTACTAGATAGATGTTTCTTTTTTTTTTCTTTCACCTCCCTCTGTAGAATCAGGCAAATGAGGATTTCTCCCTCATATTTCAATTCCTTTATCTCCCTCTTTAATGAAATTACCAAAGACTTGTCATCTTAGTATGCAGATATGAACATTTTTAAGTTTCTCCCTCAATTACCTAGCTTGTGACTAATTTGTAGTTCCTGCTCTTTCATTACTTTTGGTAGCTCCTAAAGTAAGATCCACTACACCAATGTATACCATATGTTAATCAACTTGTTTGATTCAGGACACTCCTTATGCTTCTTAGATAGTCTTTGATAGGGGTATCACCCCTAGTTTACCTCTTAGATACTCATGAGCATCCTTAGGTAATTCTTTTGTGAAGATATTATAAATTTTCTCTTTGGTGTTGACATATTCCATCTTTACCTCTTTATCTTGAACTAATTCTCTCAAGTAATGTTACTTGATTGCAATGTGCTTTTTTTTGTATGCATCAAAGGATTATTTGTTATATTTATAGCACTTATATTATCACAATAAAATATCATAGGTTCAGTAATTTCTTCCTTCATACCTTTGAGTAGTTTTTTGTTCCACACAATATTTGTATAATTTACTATAGCAACAACATATTTAGCTTTAGTAGTAGATTGTCATATACAGTTTTGTTTCATGCTAGACCAAGCAACTAACTTTTTGCCTAAGAAAAATGTTCATCCACCAGTGCTCTTTCTGTCATCAATATTTCTAGCCCAATCAGCATTAGTGTAGGCCTTCAATTAAAATTTCTCATTTTTTTATAGTATAGACCATACTCTTTGCTCCTTTTAGATATCTCATTATTCTCTTTACTTCCATCAAGTGATTCTCCCTGGGATTGGCAAAGAATCTTGCAACTATCCCTACAAATAATGCAATATCAAATATGTTATGTACTACATATTATAATTTTCCAATCATAGAGCTGTATAATGTTTGATTCACCTTAGCTAAATTATTAGTCTTTGACAATTTATGTCTTGTCACCATGGGTGTGCTTACTGGCATGGAATCTTCCAATCCTAAAAAATGTAGTATCTCCTTAATATACTTTGACTAAGTAATATATATACCATATTTCATCTAATGTACTTATAAACCCACAAAGAACTTGATCTCAAAATATAGACATCTCAAGTTCTTTCTTCGCTTCATTTACAAAAGCCTTACATAAAGTATCTTAGCCTCCAAATATGATATCATCAACAAAAATTTCAAATAACAAAATACCTTTCACTTTCTATGTCTTCAAGTATAGATTGTTATTATCATCAGTCCTCTCAAATATAATCTTCACAATATAATTTTGAAGCCTCTCATACCATTCTCTTGGTGCTTGCTTCAAACCATATAAAGCTTTCTATAGTCTACATACCATATTTTTATTGTTAGCATCAACAAATTCTTTTGGATATTCTATATAAACCTCTTCCTCCAATATACTATTCAGAAATGTAGACTTAATATCCATTTGATAACATTTTAAACCTTTTATATGCAGAGTAAGCAATGATGCAAGAGCATCTTGGGTTTCCTTGTAATCCTACACTTTTTTCTTCATTTTGTCAATTGGTGACGAGTTCTAGTTATTGTCTATATGCACCCTAAAATGGTTACCTAGACTATGGGCCCCCATTATTCAATTTATCAATTTATCAAATTTTCTGAATCAATGGTTTGCAATATTTTATTAAATCAATTTCCTTGATCAAATTCGATTATTTATCTTTCTAAGGTTGATCATTTTATCTTAAGTCTTGTTTAATTAAAAGAAAATCTCCCTTTTAATTAAATAAAATAAGTACCAATTTAATTTAAAAAAAACCTCTCTTTTAATTAAATAATTCATCCACATTTAATTAATTAAGAGAAAAACCCCTCTTTTAATTTAATTAAATATTTCCTATTTAATTAAAAGAACTTTCTCTCTAATTTTAAAGCTATCTAATTTTTGATAGGGGTCACTTTTTTGCATTTAGGATTTTGGATCCAAACTCATATCATATAGGTTCAATCTTGATGACTAGGTCAAAAAAAAAATTTAAAAAAGGCATTTAATGAATAGCTTGCATTTAATTTTTACAATGGATCAATGCATGATGTGAGCTTTCATTTGGGTTATTTGTTGATTATTATCACTCTTAAAAATTAGATTTTTAGATCTAACCCTAGTTTTGCATAAGTTGAATATACATTGCATATCTTGTGTTTGCTTATTTTGCTTGTTGATTTGTTCATTATGAGTGATCATTCAAGCATAAATGAAAGGTACAACAAAGAAAAGATGTGTTGTAAGGATTACCAGGTATTTTTTTAAATCTCTACAACATTTGGATTTGAAAGTAAAATGAACTCTCTCATGTGTTTGGCTTGAGTGATTTTACATGCTTTCATAGATTTACACTTCATTTGGTGCTCTAAAATTGGACCTAGATTTTCTTTGATGCATCTATGTTTCACATAGTAATTAGGCCCTATGAACACTATTTGGGAGATCTTGAAAGATTGAGCTTAATTTGCTTGCTTTACATGTGAAGCTCCTCTTGATGACAGATCCCCTTGTAAGTAGGGAAATATATTTTTTATTATCTCACTATTCCCCTTGTATTTGTCCTCAACATCCATTAGTACTTTCTCTTTTGAGATTGGTGGTATTTGTTGTTGGATCTTTCAAGAAGTTGGTGAGGTGATTTCAAATTGGTGTGTCAAAGAATTTTGTTTGCTATATTTGGGTAAGGTGAAGAGGCTAGAGGAGTATGCTTTGTTCCCTTTTGTGCACATCAAAAACTTGGAACCCTTGAATCTAAACCAAGTCCCCATGTGGTACAACTTTGTGAGTCTTCCTTGATTATAGAGGGTTAAACCATAGTGGACATTCCCTTTATTGGGTAAACCATTTAGATGGTACTCAAGTGGTAATAGCCATTTTTGATGTGGTAGTAGCAACTGCTATATAAATGTCCATGTGAGGGAAATCCTCACAGGTGTAGTTTTTTATTGGGTTATCAAATCTCCTTAGTATCTATGATTAATTAAATTCTGATAATGTGTCAAAACCTTGGTACACTGAGATTGGATTCTGCCCACTCTAGATTACAAAAGTTGCAGAGTTGAACATTACTAAGAACCATAGTGCTACCAAATTTTTATTTCTATTGTGCATGATTGAAATTTTTTTTGAGAAAATACATAGTAGTGGTTCTAGGGATTAGTGTTAGTGTAGTTTTTCATTTTTTCTATTTTGATAGGTTTTTCCTACACTTTTAATAATCTCGCTTAGGTTAATAAAGCATGTCTTATTAGGTGAATGGTTGTGAGGTGTCACCTTCCTACATGTGAGCATCCATTAGCTATCTTGGGAAGATACTTTGCTATCTTTAGTCCAATACATGGTTGCTCCTCATTGGTTGGTGTTGCCACCTCCTCCTTCTTCCTAGCCTATATAAGCATGCTACCTGGCTTGTATTTGTATCTCTTGTTTTTGCATCCTCTTAATGCTATTTTGCTTCAGCATTTGCATTACTCTCTTGGAGACTAACTCTATGATGCTATTTTGATTTTGTATCATTTGCATTCATAGTTTAGATATTTACTCTTTGCACTAGTTTTCTGGGTTATTAATCTTTTCAGATTCTAACATGGTATCAGAGCTTTTCTATGTGCAAGAGTAGATTTTAGTTTCCTTATTTGAGAGATTCGGGGGGGGGGGGGGAAATAAACTTTATTGTAGTTTTTTGAAAAATGAAGTATGCTCTTCTCTTGCATCTTTGGATGATCCTGAGAATCAGAAAAGTTTTGACAAAAACAGTTTTTCTCTGGGGTTTCAATCTCAAATTTGACAACCAACTTGCATATTTGGAGTTTTCAATCAGTTTTGCAGGTTCCAGCATGCCATTGATGGACTTAAGAAGCTGATCCAGCATTTGCATGTCATATTTTGGTTGTTGGGGTCGTTTTCTGATTTTTGGAGCCGTTTTTTACTGTTAAAAGCATCTGATTTACACTACAACAACATCTTTTGTTCATCAGCAAGAAAAATGCTTTCTGGGTTTTGTTCGCAGCCCCGAAAAACCATCTGGGTATCTTTTAGATTTTGCATGCAAGTTGTATATTTTTCAGAATCGAGCATGCAAAGCTACAGCCATACCCCTCTCCGTTGGCAGCCGCAGATCTGAATGCAGTTTTCAAATGTCTCGTTCTTGCTCATACGGACTCCGATTTTGATGATTCTTGTTATGAACTTGACTATTTTTTTGTGCTCTATCCACTAATGGAGTTAGTTTTTGATTTTCATGCATGAATTCTTCAGAAATTGTAGATTCTCAGCCGTGACTGTGCACAGTTCTCGTTTTGGAAACTTCGGAGGATCATAACTTTCTCATACGACCTCGTATCGAGGCGATTCTTTTTTTGAAAGTGCATGATTTTTTGAATAGATCGCAGTGGTGCTATTTGTTTTCTTGATTATTGTGCCCAAGTTTCACTTTTATCATATGCTCTTCATGAGGGTTTGTAATGCATTGAAATCAAGACCACTAAGTAATTCTTTCTAGTGGTAGTTGTAAATGCACTAAAATAAAGTGCCAAATCATATTTCTTTGAGGGGGGGTTCTTTGATTGAGTAAAGAAGGGGGAGGCATTGTCGTGGCTGGGTTCTCTTCTTTTTAGCATTTCTTCTCTGCATTTCTTCATCATGGATCAAACAAATATGCCCATCCTAACTCCATACAATTACTTTGAGTGGAAATCACGCATGACAATTCACTTAAAGAAAGCTGGATTAAATAGGATAACTATGGGACTTGAAACTGAACCTACTAAAGATGAAGACAAGCCTAAGTGGTTTAACAAATGTGATGAGGCATATGGAACATTGTGTTTGTCTGTTTCTCCTGACTTGCTATTTCACATTGAGTCTTTGGATACACCAAATGAAGTATGGACAAAGCTAGAGACACTATTTGGCACACAAGATTCAATGAGGGGTCATATGTTGGAAAATGAATTAATTAGTTTGAGTCCAGGCAATTTCAACACAATCCAAGATTTCTTCACCAAATTGAAATCACTAAGGCTGCAGTTAAAACAATGTGGAATTGAAAAGAAAGATGAACAACTGATTCTTAGTATTCTCTCTAAGCTAAGTTTAGAATATTCTGTGTTTGTTTCTACCTTCTATGCTACTAAGGGTGCACTTGGTACTCAATTCACGATGCCATCTTTAGATGATTTTGCTGTCAATCTCACTCGAGAACAGGACAAGCTAATCCAGATGGGCATTCTTAAGTCCTTTAAGTCACATGCCTTGGCTGCTAACCAAGGCACAAAAGAACAACAAGGACAAAGTAGTAACAACAATAGTAAGGATAAGAAACAAAAGAATAGCGAGGAGAAGAAGGATCAGATGCCAGTTTCTTCAAAAGCAACTATTGATACACCATCTTCCAAGGGTGATAAGCCTAAGAAAGAAAAGGTCAAATGTGCCTATTGTAAAAGACCTGGTCATGATGAACATAAATGTTTGCAGAAACAACTTGATCACTTGACATACATTCTTGAGAAGAATAATATCAGTGTTCCTGAGTCTATTAAACAAAGTTCTAATGAAGGGTCTAACAAAGAAAAAGAAAACAGCAAGGGGAAAGGAAAGGGCAAGGCCCTTTTTGCAGTTGCTTCCTCACCATCCACTTGGGTTCTTGATTCAGGTGCTTCACACCACATGGCTTCATCTAAGGAAGAAATTGCATCCTTGGAGCAATGTACTATGCCTTCTATGTTGATGGGTGACAACACTCCTATTGAGGTGTGTGGGAGAGGGTCTGTTGATGTGGGGGATGGCACATTCCATGATGTTCCTTATGTACCCTCATTGTCAACTAATCTCCTATCGGTACACCAGATCACTCACACAGGTTTAGGCAAGCGGGTTGAGTTCACTCCTGATTCAGTGGAGATAAGTGAGTTGCACAATGATTCTACAGTTGCAGTTGGGAGAGCAGATCATCAGTCACGACTCTATATGTTTTCTCACTTTGTTCCTGATCCTCCTTTGACTGTTTCACTCATTCACTCTAATGATGTGAGCAGATTACGGCATGAGCATTTTGGCCATCTTAACTTCCACTACTTGCATCAGCTTAACCAGCAGAGCATGGTCACAGGGTTGCCTTCTACTTTGACATTGGAGTCACTTGGAATACATGATAGATCTTCTAATGGGTCAGATTCACTTGAGCAGTCTTCTACCTCCACTTTTGATGCAGAGAGTGATTCAGAGGACTCACCTCCTTCCTCTCCTAGTCATCATTCACAGGTTGATGATTCTCCTCTAGATTCTCCATCTTCTAGTCCACTTTGGGCTAGACAGACCTTGCAGTCTGCATGTGATTGGGTTGGGGATCCATCAGACACCAAGCAGACTCGTTTACAATTCCAAGATGCCCTACATATCTTCAGTGCTACTGCCTCAAATCCACAGTCCTTTCATGAGGCTTATGGTATTTCTGAGTGGGATACAACTATGCAGGAAGAGTATAGTTCCTTGATGAGGAACCACACTTGGGATCTTGTCCCTTTTCCTAAGGGAAGAAAACTTGTTCGATGTAAGTGGATCAACCGGATAAAATTTGCAAGCTTTTCTGGAGGTGCAGGATGCTACATCTTTTGGGGGGGCCTCTTCCTCTCACTTGGAGTCCTAATCTTCTTTGGGGAGTCTCTTTTCTCTCTCTTTTGGGGGAATTTTATGTACATGGGTACCTCATCAGGCTTGACTTGCCGGGACCCATTTCTACATTCACCTAAGCTTCGCTTATGGGGGGGTGTTAGTGTAGTTTTTCATTTTTCCTATTTTGATAGGTTTTTCCTACACTTTTAATAATCTCGCTTAGGTTAATAAAGCATGTCTTATTAGGTGAATGGTTGTGAGGTGTCACCTTCCTACATGTGAGCATCCATTAGCTATCTTGGGAAGATACTTTGCTATCTTTAGTCCAATAGATGGTTGCTCCTCATTGGTTGGTGTTGCCACCTCCTCCTTCTTCCTAGCCTATATAAGCATGCTACCTGGCTTGTATTTGTATCTCTTGTTTTTGCATCCTCTTAATGCTATTTTGCTTCAGCATTTGCATTACTCTCTTGGAGACTAACTCTATGATGCTATTTTGATTTTGTATCATTTTCATTCATAGTTTAGATATTTACTCTTTGCACTAGTTTTCTGGGTTATTAATCTTTTCAGATTCTAACAATTAGATTGATACTACAACAATATTCTTGTTCATGTACAAGGTTTCTTTATTCCTTGCTCATTGTTAGAAAAAATTAATTGAAATCCCTGATTTTTGTCTTGCGTGTCTGGTTCATGATTAAAAATATATTGATACATCTAGTTATACATTTAAAATGAACAAAATCTAAGTTCTTGAGTTGAGACATTAAGATCAAACTACTTTTTTGTCATATTATTTCCACTCTGCTTAGGTTGATCTAGTTCAGATTAGGCTACTTACCCCATTTTTAGAAGCTTGTTTGCACCTTGAGTTATTATGCTTTGACCACTTGAATTAGTAATCATTGATTTTACAAAAGACCTTGTTTGGAGTTGGTGAGTTAGAAATTGCCCTTGTTGAGAAAGATATACATTCGATTCTTTGATATTACATTTGGTGAGTCTTAGTAATCTCTTGTCCATCCACTTTCATCAAAATTCAATTTCAATTAATTAAAATTTTGGTAAATCATCCTCTTGGTCCATATGTGCTAGGGTATTCACCCAAAGTTGTGGGCACCTCTATGGCAGTGTTGGTTTACACCTATTAGAATATTGTATCTTATCATCTCTTTTTTGGACAAGTAAGTGAATTTTCTATTCTAGTTTTGTACCAACATTTATAGGGTTATCTTATCAACTAGTACCTTTTCTTTCATGTTGATTAAAAGTACTATTATATGTTGCTCAATATTATATGAACTCAAATGGGATCAAATTTTCCAAAAGGACTCTTGATCTTCTTTCTTCTTCATCTTTCATGTCTTTCTAATCTACAATTTCCATTCTTCCTCTTCTTCATGTCTTCTTGATTCTTTTCTTCCCATTATCATATAGTCTACCTTCTTCTATTCATGTTTTCTCTTCTTCCATGCTTGATTCTTCTTCTTCTAGAACTATGGATCTTGAATATCTTGTTAAGGACCATTGTTTGAGCATAGATGAACTCAACCTCCTTATTGAATTTGAAAATTATTGTTACTCCAATAGATATAAGGATGCTAACCTTGTGACAAAAATGATGGAAAAAATGAAGAAATCAGATGTTCTTGCTAGTATCATACACAATATTATATCACAATATCTCTCTTCCAAATATTCCTTATCTTCCAAGTCTTATCATGATTCTTCTAAATATCATTTAGATTCTTCATCTTCTAAGTCCTATCATGATTCTTATTAAAATCATTCAAATTCTTCATCTTCTAAGTCTTATCATGATTCTTCTAAATATTGTTCAGATTCTTCATCTTCCAAGTCTTATCATGATTTTTCTAAATATCGTTCAAATTCTTAATCTTATAAGTCTTATCATGGTTCCTCTAAATATTGTTCAGCTTCTTCATCTTCTAAGTCTCACCGTGATTCTTCTAAATATCATTCACATTCTTCATCTTCCAAGTCTTATCATAATTCTTCTAAATGTTATTCATATTCTTCATATTCTAAGTCTTACCATGATTCTTCTAAATATCATTCATCTAGGTCTTCACCTAACTCTTCTTCACGATATTATTTTTCTTCTACTTCTACCAAGAGTCTTATTCCTCTTATTGAGACATACCATAACGAACAACATGAAAAGTCTTGTGATATGACTATCTATAATGCCTATAGTGACAATGATTATGATGACAATGACTATTATATTCTTGTACATCCTAAAAGTCCTCCTAGTCTATGCTTGTGCTTAAAGAGGATGAGTCATAGATAGATATTGATGGCAATCCATATGACTTGAATTTTGAAAACAACATTGATAAATTTTGTGAACAATACATAAATGATAAATCTGCATTTTTTGAAGAAGACAATGAATTTTTTTGCACTGAAATAGAGCATCAATGCCATAAGAGTTCCTCTTCTAAGAACCCTGATGCTGAAAATAAAGATTACACTCTTGAGTAAGATCATGCTAATGTTGATTCTTTATCTTCTGATGCTCCCCTTCCATCTTCTACTTACTCCACTATCCATGCATCCCCTAAAGATTTTGAGTCTCTCAAATCTTCTACCAATCCTTCATCCAACAAAGATCCTAATGCTTCTCATGTAGTTCCCTATAGTTATCCTCAAAGGCTACCTCTTAAAGAAACTTGAGCTAACCTTCACTTGGCTTGAAATACTTTTGATAATGCTAAACCTAAAGAGCGTAAGCCTTCATGTGCTATAATGCCTACTTCAGGTGGTCCTTCATCATCTATTCCAAAGTCTTCCATACAATTTCAACATGCTTACTTCTCATTAGGAGTGGCTTCATGTCAAGAGGACTCTAAAAATGATAAAGAAAAAAATATAAAGAAAGATCAAGATCAAGAACCCTCCATGTGATCCAATTATTTTTACGATGTCTCTGATCTATTTCATGGTTCTTTTGATCCTCTATGCCCTTACTCATTCATTCCACCATGTATTGATTCTTCTCCTAAGCAAGATCAAGCTATTACTTACACCACTAAGCTTATTGACAATCAAAATGACCTTAATATAGTTGCACCTTCAAAAGATGATACTTTCATTAAGGTTATTAAAAATGGTGTTGTTACTTCCAGTGATGAGCCTATTGAAAATCAAGAGCAAAACCTTACACTTATGCTATCCAAATATCCTTGTCAAGATCAAAGTCTTCCATCTTCTTATTCTACCACTCCATGTTCCCTTCCACTTTCTACTCTTCTTAAGTCTTCTCATTCATCAAGTACTCCTATCAAAGAAGTTGCTCCTATTCAAGATGTTCATGATCCTATTGAAAATCCTAATGCTCACTCTAAAGATGTTGATATCCTTGATTGTCATATAGATATTGATGAACTTATTGATTACCCTTTTTCATCTTCCACCTCCATCCTTGGACCTCCCCTACCAATACTAAATGCTTCACATCTTCCTTTCATCTTGGTTCCTTATGTCCCTTTACTTTCCCCTCCCAACTCTCCTAATTCATCATCCATCTCAGGTCCTTATGTCCCTCCCTCTCCTATCTTTCCTCAAGATCAATGTAGATGAATATCTTTGAATATTTTTCATCCACCTACTCACCTAAATCAGTCATGTCATCCTTCTTCTTCCACAAGTCCAAAGTATTTTGGAAGTAACCTGAATGTTCAATACAAGAAAAAGAAGCAATTCAAGAATCCATATAAAAAAGAAGACCACCATGTGTCCTCTAATTGACATGGGGGAATAAAGTCAAAAGAGATATCTAAGAAAAAAATTATAAGACAAATATGGGTTCCAAAAACCATCATTGAAGATATTATCTCTAAATCATCAAAGAGAAATGAAAAGAGACCTACAACTATATGGATTCCAAAGTCTCTCTTGAGAGAATCTAATGTTGAGCAACAATTGAAGTTGGCATTCAAGCTTCCAAAGAATTCCACTTCATCTTCTTGCAAAATCATTATTCCATTCCATGTGCCTAAACCACAACTTGTTCTATCCACTCACCATATTCCTTCACTTATTTCTTCATCCATATGTTTTTCATCCTCTCACCACCCTTCAAGGTGTGTGTTGACATTGATCTTGCCTTTGTTTCCAATTTCCAATCCCACTCGCTTTGCATGAAGCCATATCCTCCATTTTTGTCTTCCATCTTCCTTTCCCTATCAACATCTTTGAGCATATCATTTCAACTCATTTGCATGTCATGGTTTAAACTTTCAAGGAGAATTATCTAAAAAAAATTATTTCTTCCAAAAAAATTCAAAAAAGAAATTTGAAAAAAAAAAATGAAAAAAATGAAAATTTTGAAAATGTGCCTTGGTGAAAACCTGGTAATCAGGCACCATGGTAGTAAAAGTAAAGAGAAATAAATTCATCCTATGGTGGAAACCACTCCCTTGTGGCACCTTGGATGAGTACCATGATGAAAGCATAACAATTAGGCATCATGCCTAGTTCTTCTACATCTTTCATCCATTCTATCTTCTCTCTTTGATCTTGACAATATTGACCTATACACAAACATTTGGCTATCTTGTGAGCTATCTTATGATGATCTTGTTTTCATTCCTTTCATGTTTAGCCTTCATATCTATTTTTCTCCATTCATTCTAGTCTTTTGCTATTCTTTTCCCAATTACCCCTTTGGTCTTGATCCAATAAAAAAAGAGTAAAATATGATGCTATGAAGCCTCTTGACATGTCTACTCCTTTGGATTACATCTTTCCAACTTTTACATTATGCTTTCGTGAATTATCTTATGCTAGCCTTTCATTTTTCATCCAAATGTGATTTACATGACAATTTTTCCCTAACTTTGGCACTCTTGAGGAGTTAGTCCTTGAAGATCACTTTCACTTGCTTCATATACTCCTTCCTTATCCATCATATCCACCAGCTTGCTAATCACTCTTGTCCTCTACCTTGCTAGACACTGGGACTACACAATGTGATCTTGCTTAAGATTTTGATGCCCGTTCTATCTAGGGGCATTGTATATTATTTGTATATATTTATTGATCTTGAAAATATACAAAAAAATGATATATTGAGAAAATTTTAAAAATTGAAAAATGTCTTGGAAAAATGATCATCTTAGTAATATGTGCTTTGATGTATCTCAAAAAAAAAGTTATATATTCCAAAAATAAATTAAAATTTTCAAAAATTCAAGAAAAAAAAGTGCCTTGGTGAAAACCTAGAAACAGGTGCCTTGGTAGCAAAAAAAATAAAATTATAAAAAGTCCTGAATTTTCTTTTTTTTTTTAAATCCAAGTGAAAACCTAGAAACTATGCTACTTGAGGCCTTTGCACCCCTATTTCTTAGCATGCATCCTCGACACTTAGCCTTTATCTATCATGCCTTGATTTGGAATTGGTCTTTGTCTAAGGGGAATAATTGTGTTAGCTTCGGTCTCTTGGCTGATTTAGTCTTTAGGATACTTTGCAAATAGTTTTTTTCAACACCACCCCAATTGTATTTTTTAATACAACCCCCAACATTGAGTTTTTTTCAACACTTATCAATTTGGTCTTAAATGCAATTTCATCATGTGTTCTTTCTTGCTTGCAAGCATTTTATCCTTATCCTTAGAACTCAGTATCAATTCACACACTTAAATTTTAAACGCAACACTTAATGCCTGACTTATGTCATGACCTTTTCTTTGTGTGTTGAGTGTTATTGATTTTTGTTGAGTGTCCTTGTCTGATAAGTCTCTCTAGGATGCATAGCTAGAGGACTTGGGGCATGGGGCATGTTTTATTTATTTTCTACTTGTGGGGTGTGGTCTTGAAACTCTAGAGTGTCTCTTGTTGTCCCCTTGAAACACTTAGGAGATTTGAGGCATCATCCTTGATTACTTTTGCACACCCGTTCTTATGGTCATCCTGGAATCTATGCCTTGATGCGAGCATGGTTTTGCTACATCAAATTGGGAAATATAACATCAAAGTCATCTTGACCTTTATGTCTTTGATGCTTATGTTAGAATCTTTCCACATTCTGATCCGATTTGAATCACATTCATATTTTCATAGTTGTGCTTGTGACTAGTGATGATTGTGTGATTTTTTATGTTTGTTAATAATGGCCCAATGATGAGAATAAGTTCCTTTACATTCTCTAATGACTGATGAACACAAAATCCTATGTTATAGTTGTTATATTGCAAGCACACATTTGTATTTTCATGTAGCTTGCATTGGTAGGCTTCATGTTAGTTGGCATTTTTAGGCTGCATTATGAGTTTGAGAGGGTTTTCCCTTCATTTATATTGTAGACTTTTAGTCAACTGTGGTCATGTTTTGATCTTCATTTCTCTATCTTCTTTCGTGATCTCAATTAAAATTTCTATCTTAAATAGTCGATTGATTTTGGGGCATTGTCTTTTCTTCTTGTTGTTTCTTTCCATATCTTCCATTTACTTTTACCCCACTTCTTTTCTTCTAATTCAATTTTGGGGTATAATATACCATGCTTGATGATCTACCTTAGTTCTGTGATTCTTATATCTTTCATTTTATGTCAAGAACTTTATCTTTTGTTTGATTTGATCAAATTTATCAATTTGTTGTTTCTCCTCTATCTCATTTCGATTTTGATCACGAGGGGGCAATACCTATCAACTTCAATCCTTGATTCAGTTTTATCAATTTTATCCTCAACTTTTTTAAGTCAAAATTTATTTGTATTCTTTGTCCTGATGTGTTCTCGAATTGACCACACATCTGGGTTGTTTTGTGATACCAAATCAATCTCAAAATTCAATTTCTTTCTTTGACTATATGTGTTCCCAAATTGATCACACATTAGTCAAAGAGGGGAAAATGTATGCACCCTAAAATGGTCACCTAGACTATGGGACCCCATTATTCAATTTATCAATTTATCAAATTTCTTAAATCAATGGTTTGCAATATTTTATTAAATCAATTTAAATCAATTTCTTTGATCAATTTTGATTATTTATTTTTATAAGGTTAATCATTTTATCCTAAGTCTTGTTTAATTAAGAGAAAATCTCTTTTTTAATTAAATTAAATAAGTCCCCATTTAATTAAAAGAAAACCTCTCTTTTAATTAAATAATTCATCCACGTTTAATTAATTAAGAGAAAAATGCTTCTTTTAATTTAATTGAATATTTCCTATTTAATTAAAAGAACTTACTCTCTTTTAATTAAATAAATCCCATGTGGAAAATGAAATGAAATAAATAATAAATAAATAAATTCATTTTTCCTTCGCTCATTTAATTTTTCTCCTCTTTTCTCATTGGTGGAATTTTGTCTCACATGATCAAACTCTATTATCCCATATTGATTGTGAGAAGCTTCCCACCTCCACATTTTTCTTTATAAGAGAGAGCCCTCTCCTCATTTTTGAGATCTATTATTATGCTATTGTTATGCTACAGGTTTGGAGAGTGATTTTTGGAGGAATTTGAGCATTAAAGCTTTTTGTGGAGAACTTTTATCTTCTTGTCTTGTTCTCTCATGCATCTATGGCTTCCATCATGAGGTTTCATCCTTGCATTTGCATATTAGCTTCGATCTATATTTGTTTTCATAGATTAGTATTGCATTGTTATTACATTTTTTTTTCTTGCATTGTTTTGCATTGTTATCATATAGATTAGTTTTCATCTCCATTTGCATGCATTTTGGATCTTTGAATCTCTTGTTTCATGGTGTACTTGCATGGGTGCAAACTAGGTCAAACTAAGGGTCTCCATTACAAATTCTTGCACTCCATGAATAGAGAGCTATGAGCTGTCATTTAAGACCTTATTCTTGAGCAATCCTTGATATGATGATTCATAGAAGTTTTCTTACATTTTAGGCATATATCTTTGGCACCCACCATGGGGCAACCCACCTTTACTTGTTGGTTTTAAATATTTTTGGAGCTAAGACCCTTGTGTAGATTTGTTTGGAGACAAAAAAACCCTAGATCTAAAAGATTTAATTATATCTTCCAAATAGCTAGGTATTTTAATCTTTTTTTTTTTTTGCAAGGTGCCGACATATCAAAAAAGCTTCAGTCTAATTTTTAAAATTTTCTAAGGTATTTTCAATTTTTTATTATTTTTTCTTTATTTTTAATGAAAAATCATTTTAAAGATAAAATTATAATTTTTTTTGAAAAATTATAATTTTTTGGAAAGCTCTATGAATTCTAAATAGAGTTGGTTCTTTGTGTTTTGATTTTAGAGATCATATTGGGGCTCAATAATTCAATTTCTAAAAATTGGTCTATTTTCACAAAATGGCTCTCTAGGACACAAATTAAAAGATCTTTTCAAAATTTTGACATTTTTCAAAATCTCTCTAATTTTTTATAGGGGTCACTTTTCTACATTTAGAGTTTTAGATCCAAATTCATATCATATAGGTCCAATCTTGATGACTAGGTCAAAAAAAAAAAAAAAAAAGGACATTTAATGAATAGCTTGCATTTAATTTTTACAATGGATCAATGTATGATGTGAGATTTTATTTGGGTTACTTTTTGGTTATTATCACTCTTAAAAATTATATTTTCAGATCTAACCTTAGTTTTTCATAAGTTGGATATATATTGCATACCTTGTGTTTGCTTGTTTTGCTTGTTACTTTGTTTGTTGCGAGTGAGCATTGAAGCATAAATGAAAGGTACAATAGAGAAAAGACATGTTGCAAGCATTAAAAGGTATTTTTTTGGATCTCTGTAAAATTTGGATTTGGAAGTAAATTGAAAAGTCTCATATGTTTGGCTTAAGTGTTTTTACATGTTTTCATAGATTCACACTTCATTTGGTGATCTAAAATTGGATTTAGATTTGCTTTCACGCATCTATGTTTCACATAGTATTTAGGCCTTATAAATATTATTTGGGAGATCTTGAGAGACTGAGCTTCATTTTCTTGTTTTACATGTGAAACTCGTGTTGATGATGGATCCCTTTGTAAGTAGGGAAGAATATTTGTTATTATCTCACTATTCTGCTTAGATTTGTCTTCAACATCCATTAGTACTTTCTCTTTGAGATTGGTAGTGTTTGTTGTTGGATTTTTCAAAAATTTGGTGAGGTGATTTCAAATTGGCATATTAAAGAATTTTGTTTGCTATGTTTGGGTAAGGTGAAGAGGCTAGAGGACTATGCTTTGTTCTCTTTTGGGCACATCAAAAACTTGGAACTCTTGAATCCAAACCAAGTTCCCATATGGTACAACTTTTTGAGTCTTCCTTGATTAGAGAAGGTTAAACTATAGGGGACATTCCCTTTATTGGGTCAACCATGTGGATGGTACCTCAAGCGGTAATAGTCATTTTTGATGTGGTAGTAGAAATTGCTATATAAATGTCCTTGTGGGGGAAATCCTCATGGGTGTAGTCTTTTGTTGAGCTGTCAAATCTCTTCAATATCTTTGATTGATTAAATTATTGAAATATGTCAAAACCCTGGTGCACCAACATTGGATTTCGCCCACTCTAGATTGCAAAAGCTACAGAGTTGAACATTACTAAGAACCATAGTGCTGCCAAATTTTTTTTTCTAGGACTACCTACATAACTAGAAAAATCTATTGATACACCTAGTTGAATATTTAAAACGAGAAAAATTTGAGTTCCTGAGTCGAGTCTTTACCATCAAACTACTTTATTTTCCTATTATTTCCAATCTACCTAGGTTGATCTAGTTCAGATTAGGCTACTTACCCCATTTTTAGAAGCTTATTTGCACCTAGGGTTATTGTGCATTGACCTCTTGAATTAGTAATCATTGATTTCACAAGAGACCTTGTTTGGAGTTGGTGAGTTACAAATCATCCTTGTTGAGAAAGATATACCTTGGATTCTTTGATATTACACTTGGAGAGTCTTAGTAATCTCTTGTCCATCCACTTTCATCCAAATTCAATTTTAATTAATTAAAATTTCGGTAAATAATCCTCCTATTCCATAAGTGCTAGGTTATTCACACAAAGTTGTGGGCACCTCTGTGGCAGTGTTGGTTTATGCCTATTGGAATATTGTATCTTATCATCTCTTTTTTGGATAAGTGAGTGATTTTTCTATCCTAGTTTGGTACCAATGTTTCTAGGGTTATCCTATAAACTACTATATTTTCTTTAATGTTGGTTACAAGTGCTATTATATTTTGCTCAACATTCAAATGAACTCAAAATGTATCAAATTTCTCAAAAGGACTATTGGTCTTCTTTCTTCTTCATCTTTCATGTCTTTATAATCTCCCATTTCCATTCTTCCTCTTCTTCATGTCTTCTTGATTCTTTTCCTCCCATTATCATATAGTCTATCTTCTTCTATTCATCCTTTCTTTTCTTCCATTCTTGATTCTTCTTCTTCTAGAACCATGGATCTTGAATATCTTGTTAGGGACCATTGTTTGAGAATAGATGAACTCGACCTGCTTATTGAATTTGAAAAGTGTTGTTACTCCAATAGATATATGGATGCCAACCTTGTGACAAAAATGATGGAAAAAGGAAAGAAACAGATGTTCTTGCTAGGATCATAAGCAATATCATATCACAATATCCCTCTTCCAAATATTCCTTACCTTCTAAGTCTTATCATGATTCTTCTGAATATCATTCAAATTCATCATCTTCTAAGACTTATCATGATTCTTATAAATATTGTTCAGATTCTTCATCTTCTAATTCTTATCATGATTCTTATAAATATCATTCAGATTATTCATCTCCCAAGTCTTATCATGATTCTTCTAAATATCATTTAGATTCTTCATCTTCTAAGTTTTATCATGATTCTTCTAAATATCGTTCAGATTCTTCATCTTCTAAGTCTCACTATGATTCTTCTAAATATCATTCACATTCTTCATCTTCCAAGTCTTATCACAATTTTTCTAAATATCATTCACATTATTCATATTCTAAGTCTTACCATGATTCTTCTAAATATCATTTGTGTCTAGGTCTTCACCTATCTCTTGTTCATGATATCATTTTTCTTCTACTTCTACCAAGAGTCTTATTCCTCTTATTGAGACATACCATAATGAACAACATAAAAAGTCCTACACATCCTAAAAGTCCTCCTAGTCCTATGCTTGTGCTTAAAGGGGATGAGTCACAAATAGATATTGATGGTAATCCATACGACTCAAATTTTGAAAACAACATTGATAAATTTTTTGAACAATACCTAAATGATAAATTTGCATTTTTTGAGGAAGAGAAAGTATTTTTTTGTGCTGAAATAGAATGTCAATGCCATAAGAGTTCCTCTTCTAAGAACCCTCATACTGAAAATAAAGATTACACTCTTGAATAAGATCATGCTAATGTCGAATCTTTGTCTTCTGATGCTCCCCTTCCATCTTCTACTTCCTCCACTATCCATATTGATGGAGACACAACCAAAGACTAGAATGAACACATAGGAAAAGGTAAAATATTATTATCAATGAAATATTCCCAATGGGCTTACACCAATATGATTCAGGAGAAAGAAATCCTCCACACAGTACCTTCTCTCTAACTCCACTAAGTGTTGCCTTTACAATGCTAGAAATGTTCTTAAATAAGCCCCACATGGTTTAGGGTTAGGAATACATTCTAGAATATGCTAGTTGGCATCTACCACCAAAATGGAAGGTTCCAAAAATCATGTTAAAAGTCGGTGTAAAATTAGAAGAATCCAGAAATGGTAGTCAAACTTTTGGGAGGTTTAACTTTTGAATCATAGCTCTGATTGACTAACCATTTACATTTATGAAAAGCTCTCAAAGCACTCTATAGCCCTATTTTTTGGCCCTATACAAGGCCATTTAGTGCCCCATATCTAAATTTGAAGTGCTCTTAGGAGTCTCCAGGAATCAAAAAATTTCAATAACTTTCTAATTGTGAAGCCTTTTGACCTGATTCTTTTTCTAGAGTGTTCTAAATTACAAATATAACCATCCCTCCAATTTACACCCTCTTACTCACCATAATTATGGATCAATTACATAGTCCTATTTTTTTTGACATTTACACGTATCCCAAGGTGCTCAAAAACTCTAACCTAGAACACTAATAGTGGAACTGTGAGAGTTGGAACCTTTATTTGACCCAAATGGGTATCTAGAAATTGAAACACATTAAACAGAAACTATTTCTAAGCATATTTTTGGGTGATACAAGATTTCCCTTACACCACTGGATGCTCCTACATTAGACACTAAGGCTAGATTGAAAAGTGACCCTGTCACTTTATGGTAGAGAAAAATCCAAATGGGCAACCTCCACTTCTGATATTCAAGTTGAGTCCTCTATTGGTCATCCTTTCCACTTCACCAAGTACTCCTCATATTGCCTATTTCTGGTGCTCCTACCCACATGACTGTCTAGAATTTCTTCTATCTCCTCCTTCTTAGAACTAGGAATTGGACATGGTTCCAACATCAAAGCCTCATCTGCACCATCATCATGATATTCTATTAAGTCTGCAATGTTGAAGATAGGAGAAATATGAATCCCATCTAGCAACTCCACCTCATATGCATTTCTTGAGTCATGTTTCTTCAAAATTTTACATGGGCCAAATTTCTTCATCTTTAGGTTGTTGTAAGTACCCACTACAAACCGTTCCTTTTGTAAGTGTACCATAACCATATCCCCTACTTGAAACTCCTTATGTCTCCTACTTTGATCAACCCTAGCTTTATACTGTTGATTCATCCTGGTAATGTGTGCATGGACCACCTCATGTAAGCTCTTGATATGTTCAGCAAATTCTTTTTCCTTAGCACTTGTCCTCTCCCCTTGGCCTATCTTCCTTGATTCTAGTGCATTCCTTAGGCTACTTCCATACACAATTTGGAATGGTAATCTACCAATGCTCCCATTTATAGAGTTATTGTAAGAAAATTCTACTTGTGGTAGAATCAAATCCCACCCCTTGGTCTTATCTCCCACTAAACACCTCAACAAATTACCCAAACTTCTATTTACCACTTTATTCTATCCATTAGACTGTAGATGATGTGTGGAGCTTAACCTCAATTTTGTCCTCAATTTCTTCCATAAAGTCCTCCAAAAATACCCTAGAAACTTAGTATCTCTGTCAGAAATAATACTCTTTGGGAGACCATGTAGTCTCACCACACCTCTGAAAAAAAAATCTGCAATATGTATAGCATCATGAGTCTTGTGGCATGGGATGAAATGTTCCATCTTGGAGAACCTACCAACCACCACAAGTACTGAGTCATTACCCCTTTGTGTCCTTGGCAATCCAAGAACAAAATTCATACTTATGTCCTCCCAAGGCTTTGATGGAATAGGCAATGGCTAATAAAGTCCAGTATTGTGACTAAATCCTTTGGCTACTTGACACACTTGACAACTTTGCACAAATTTATTCACATCTTGTGACAATTGAGGCCAAAAATAATGTTCTCTAAGAATGGTAATGGTCTTACCTCGACCAAAGTGTCCTGCCATTCACTCACTGTGTTTCTCTTTGATCAGGTTTTCCCTCATGGAACTCCTTGGAATGCATAATTGACTGCCCTTGAACAACATACCATCTTGAATCAAATAGTCTAGCCACCTGGTTTTGTCTACAGGTATAGGTTCTCTACAAGCTTTCCATGCTTCTACAAAATCAAGATCCTCAAGGTACAAATGCTTGAGTTCATCAAACCCAACCACCTCAAGCTGCATTACTATAAGCGACAACTATCTTTTCTCAATGCATCTACAACCCTATTAGACTTTCCACTTCTATGTTTCAACACAAATGTATAGCTCTGCAAGAACTCTACCCACTTCATATGTCTTTAGTTCAATTTACCTTGGCTATTTAGGTACTGCAATGCTTGGTGATTAGTATACAAGAAAAATTCTTTTGGCAATAAATAGTGCCTCCATTTCTTTAAGGCCTAAACTATTGCATAGAACTCTTGGTCATAAACATAATATTTCTTTTTTGCATCATTCAATTTTTCACTAAAATATGCAATAGGCTTACCTTCTTGGCTCAATATAGCCCCAATAGCACTACCACTAGCATCACAATCTACCTGGAACACTTTACTAAAATTTGGAAGTGCCAACACAAGTTATTCTGTCACCTTCTTCTTCAACAATTCAAAACTACTTGTAGCTGTTGTAGTCCATTTGAACTCTTTTCTATCTCCCCTTATTGTTTCAATTAGGGGTGCACATATGCCACTGAAATTCTTAATGAACATTCTATAAAAACTAACTAGACCATGAAATGATCTTACCTCAGTAGCAAACCTTGGAGTAGGCCATTCCAAGATGGCTTTTACCTTTTCTAGATCCAGTTTGAGACCCTTAGATGATACAACATACCCCAAGTAGACTAACTCCTTTTTTACAAAGCTACACTTCTTCAAATTAATCAACATTTTCTCTTCCCTCAACATTTCAAGGACACTATGAATGTGCAATAAATGTTCTTCCAATGTCTTACTGAAAATTAAAATATCATCCAAATAGACAATAACAAATTTTTCCAAGAATTTCTTTAGTACCTGATTCATAAGCTGCATGAAGGTGCTTGGCACGTTGGTCAGTCCAAAAAGCATGACTAACCATTCATATAGACCCTCCATGGTCTTGAATGTAGTCTTCCACTCATCTCCTTCTCGGATCCATATCTAGCGATAGCCACTCTTGAGATCCATCTTTGTGAAGTACTGAGCTCCACCCAAGTAGTCCATAAGATCTTCCATTCTTGGCAAAGGAAACTGATACTTGGTGGTTATTTTTTTTATAGCTTGAGAGTCGGTGAACATTCTCCACTCTCCATCATTGTTTGGTGCCAATATCATAGGTACTTCACATGGACTAAAGCTCTCCCGAATCAAACCCTTCCTTAATAGCTCCTGAACCTATCTATTTAGCTCCTCAATTTTAGTAGGAGTCATCCTATGAGCAGCCTTCTTAGGAAAACTAGCTCCAGGGATTAAATCTATCTGATGACTGATCTGCCTTACTAGTGGCAACCCTTCTAGAACATTATTAGAGATGACATCTCCATACTCACTTAAGAGGCTTGAAACTTCAGGTGGAATTTCACTACTACCTTCCTTATCTCTTCTAGGAATCAAAGAATAACACATATACTAATGTTTCATACCATCCAAAAAATTTCTTCCATCAACAAGACATATCCTAACACTATTGCATACCTTTTCACCTTCCTTTATCATGGGCTTTAGTTTTTGGCAAACTCCATCCTTGGTTAGAGAGTATGTATTTGCATGAACATCATGTACAACATGTCTATCAAATTTCCACGTTCTTCCCAATAATAAATGGCAGACATCCATTGGAATAATGTCATAGAGAACTTCATCATGGTAATTCCCAATCTTGAACTTCACCAAACATAGTTCACTAACTAGGACCTTATGATCATCTTTCACCCAAGCAATCTGATAGGTTTCAAGGTGTTTCTCCCTTTTGAGCTTTAGCTTAGAGACCATCTCTTCAGACACCAAGTTGTTAATGTTGCCACCATCAATAATCACATCACAACACTTATCCTCGCACTTGCACCTGGTATGAAAAAAAATCCTCCTTTATCCACGTTTAGTCTCACCACTTAGTAAGACCCTTTCATTTATGAGAACCTCTCTTCTTTTTGCATCCTCAAAATGTGATGATTATGCATCTTTGTCCACATGAGAACCCTGTGCTTGACCATCAACCATCCTATCTGTCCTTCCTTGTCATTGAGGGCATTCAAAAGCATGATGACCTTCTTCATTGCAATGAAAATAGGTTCCATAGAAGCCTCTTCTTCCTAATCCTTGTCCACGTCCTCTACCTCTTCCTCTCTGATCTCCAAAGTTTTGATCACAAGAGGGGTTGAAACCCTCATTTCTCTAGTTTCTACTAGTAAGCACATCTTCATTTTTCTTTTGGGTCTCATTTTGGCCTCCAGATGACCTACTGTTGCCCCTTCCTCCTTGACCACACCCTCTTTGCCTTCCTTCAAACCTTTCATTTAGCCTCTCTTCAACTTGTAGGGAAAATTGGTATGCCTCTTCAATGCTAGTCAAGATTCAACTCGTCCTAAATGCTAAGTTGTAACCCACTGAGGTAACGAGCAACCTTCTCCCTGCCCTAATAAGAAGTCGATAAAATTCCTCAATATATTCCTAGATAGATTTTCCTACTTGTTTTAACCCTTGCATTTTCTTGAACAAATCA
The DNA here is from genome assembly GCA_028749045.1 of Cupressus sempervirens. Taxonomy (NCBI): domain Eukaryota; kingdom Viridiplantae; phylum Streptophyta; class Pinopsida; order Cupressales; family Cupressaceae; genus Cupressus; species Cupressus sempervirens. Next base: position 764,351,544 of record CM053791.1, read on the forward strand.
AGCTCGTAATCAATAGGAATGAATTTCTTCTTTAGTTTGTCCACCTTATGATTTTTTCCTTTCCTCTTCTATTCCTCTCTAGCTGAACCTCTTGCCACTAGATTTTGGCATGGCCTTTCATTTTGGCATTCACAAATTTAACCCTCTCAGGGTCTCCAATATCCTTATACTCAAAATAATCCTCTAGTTCATTGATCCAATCTATTGGCTCTTGATTTAATAGTTTTGAAAATGACCAAGAAACCAGACCAATGCATCTAAGGCTAGCAAATTCCTATGATAGATACAATTGACTACAGTCTTGGGCCAACTATAAGGCATAACTCCTTCTTCACTTAGAGCTTTGCAAAACCTAGGCGAGATAACCTTGAGGTTCTGAGATATGGTACCAATGCATTTAAAACATAAATCTGAACCTATTTACTACAGATGTAAACCCCTTATATCTCCTGATGACTCATGTAATGACATAGATCTATGGTAGCATGTTGCAAATCTAGGAAATTCATAAGTTGAGTGAGGGTTAATTCCTTTCAGCTCTTCAACATAAAATGTAAAGATGATTTGAATTTTGTTTTGATTTTATGTGGGTGGGGAAAGTGGATGAAAACCAAGTATAGACAACAAACGAATGATCCTATAGTTGATCAGTGCTTGATCCATTGGGCGATTCAAGAATGTCCCTCATGAATTCTGGATATTTGATACTTATTCATATATTCATATATATGATCTATCTAGTCACCTTGTAAATAGACATCAACGTTCGATCTAAATCTCATTCTTACCTGACATCCTCCTCAAAAAACCTGCAACCCTATTGAATCTCTAAAGCATTTACATAATTCCTTGAATTACAAGCAACAACGAAGCAACATATAGCCTTAAGGGACTACACTTATGATCTAGGCTCTTTTTTCAAAGACCATAAAACATCATAGCTCAATTGGGAAAGGAGACAAGATTTAAACTGAAATTAAACACTTGCTATTCCGTGTATTGATTTCCTTGAAATAATACATAAAAATGCATGAAATTAACTCACAAAGAACCTAATAAACCAAACTATTCAATGAACAAATGTTGTCATACAAGAAAGAAAATAGCAGGAATGAGAAATTGATGGGATGGGAAGGGGGTATCACAACCAAAGCAAAAGCTTCATGGTCTGGAACCACCACATCCCAGATCTTCCATGCAGACTTCATCAATTCCAAGGCCAGTTCTAATAACTATCTTCATTCTAGAGAAAACTTTCCAAAATTCCCCCTTACAATGAATGGATGAAAGAAATATATAGCAAGAAGTGAATTCTCAGATCTGTTATGCAATTGACATTTGTCCACTTGAAATTCAATCTCCTGCAACTGAAAACCTCTTTCATCTTTCTACCCCTTTGATCTGATTTTCTTTTCATCATTACTTGTAACTGATCTTGAAATATCTCTGCTCAATGATGAAAAACCTTTTTGCATCCAAAATATCTGATTTGCCTTATGAAATTCTGGTGAAATTTGAGTTTTTACTGAGTGAATGGGTGACCAAATTCGATCTTAAATGCATTTTCACTTCCTTTTAACCATATTCAAGTCATTACCATGTCAAGAATTAGTTATGAACTTCCTCACCTAAATATAGTTGCACAGTAGGAATCTGGAAGAAAACCTCCCGTATCATGAAGCAATGGCGTTCTGTGCAAAAACCAACTCTAGAATCAAAAAATTCAGATTCTCACAATTCTGGTGATATATAATATCGCATATTTAGCCTATAGAAAATGCCCAAGAAGTCAATTTGAAAGATGCCCCTCAGTTACAAAGCTCAGGTTTGCAACTTTAGATTTAAAAATTTTCAAAATATTCTAAAGTCTAAACTTTAGAAAATGAACTTTTGAATTTAAAATACCTTGCACGTGACATTGGAAAAACTTTTTAAAACCACAATTTAAAATCATTTTTATTTTTTCCCATATGCCTTCAATTTTGGGTCAACCTAAGTTTGACCAATGTCACATGGCACTCCCTAATTGACCTAAACCTGTGCATCATCTTCCACTAGACTGCCACATCAGCACTAGGCTAGCCCGGTGCCACGTGTTACATGCTCACATACCCACTTTTCTTAATTTTTGTGCATCTCCATTTTGTGAAATCATGCTCACCGTTGGATCTGCCACGTGGCAGCATCCTATGCTTCATCTCTGATCACACTCTCGACTACCACATCATCATCTTCCTTGACCTGGTGCCATGTGTCACATTACCGCTTACCCACATTCCTTAAATTTCTTGCATCTTAAAATAGCGAGTAAGCACCAATCATTGATTAAGACAAGATCAACGATTACATAAATTTACAGTTGACTAAGGCCCTGTCAACCATTTTAACCAATAGGAAGTCTCCATGTGAGTCTATGCCTTTTGAAAACCTCCACACAAGTGAGTCCCATATCATCTTCTGAGCATGTGAATACTTGACGTCATTCTTTTCACATGTCAAGATGGTGCATTCTCACTTTCCTTATTGAACAGGCATCTCCATATTGTAGGATTGTGCCAGCCATTGATCTTCAAAAGATCAATGGTGACACTGATTATACCTTTAATCCTTTTGAGTTGGGAATAGTGATGTCACCATGGACATGTGTCCACATGGTGCATACCCACTTTATTTAAACTTCATTCAAGTTCTTAATGCGGGCAAGCGCCCTTCATTGATCAAGGTAAGATTGATGGTGTAAGAAAAATTTTGAACTTTATGGTCACTTCATCTACTTGGGCCAATGAAATGACTGCTTTCAACTCTCATGCTCCAATCCACCTGACTACTACATTTATTTATGAGGTTTTTGTGCCTGTAGCACAAATATTTCCAACTAAGTACATGTGGCATATAGTATGGAATGACTCACTTTTCTTTCCCAATCTTGGCTCCACTATGACAAATGGCACAAAGGTGCATTCCCACATTCCTTAAATTTTGAGTAGTTCTTTAATGCAGGCTTCCGCCAGCCCTTGATCTTTGAAGGATCTACACCAATCAAAAAAACTTTTGTGATTGTATACTTAGTTAGCTAGACGGACCAATGAGGCACTTCTTTTGTATTCCAATTCACCTGACAATTTGCCATGGATGACAAGGTGTTATTACCCTCTGAGAAAGGTGGTCCGATGATGTCACTATGTGCCATGCGTCATGAAGGGGCTTTCCTGCATTGCTTAAAACTTGTGCATTTTCATATTATGGACAAGCACCAACCCTTGATGCTTGCTAAATCAACGATCAGAAAATTTGAACTACAAAGTATTAATATCATTAAAAGACCAACCAATGACATCGCAGGAAATTCAAAACATGCACAGGGAACACTAACAACTCTGCAAAAGGTCTAACTACTTCTAACAACTTAAGAACTCTTGTGGCGCACTAAGGTTTGAATGTCAACAAGGGCTACGTGTTGAAAAGGAACTTGCTCTCTTTATTTAAAAGCCTTGCATCTCAATATTGTGGGAATGTGGTACCTGTTGATCTAAATAGGATCAACGGTCATACAAAATTTACAACACACTGGGCATTTCTCAATAAAATAATATGGTCAATATAAATGAGCTTTTAATAAAACCATGCTCGCGTAAGCCCGACCTTAGGGTAAAAAGATATACCATTAAAAAAAAATCTGAAAATATTTCGAGGGTTTTTCAAAACTAGGGTAAAATAAGACAGGGCACTAGGGCTTCTGAGAAATTCTCTGAAGACAAACCTTGAGAATTTAATAGAATTTTCAAAGACATAGAGACTAGGCTATGAACTAGGGCAATCTAAGGATTCTCAAAATATAAGGAACAAAACCCTATTTTGCAAGATTTCAAGACTCAAATGATTTTTCACTAAAACTTTCTCAAATTTTCTACATTGTGAAAAATCAGACAAACACAATTGATCAACTCATCCGAGTTTGGGGTTCCCATAAACATACCCACATCAATTTTGGGTCTTTTTCCAAGCTTAGAAATGGACCTAATAAGCCTCTCTTCTACCTAATTTAGGACTTCCCCTTCACCTTCCCCTTCCTGTCCAATTTCTTCTTCTTCATTTTCTTCCTCACCTTCGTTGCTTGCAGCAACATTCAGTCCTCTACAGATCTCCTCCTACAATGCTTGAACCGACCTCTCTAGGGCTCCAACCTCCTCAGGATTAACAACTCTGGCCCTTCCACCATGCTCTCTTCATGGAGTCATCTTCTTGACTCAAACCCACAACTACACAATCCTAGTGTAAATTGCCTAACAGTCGACACTCTATCTACACACTTAGGAAAACCTACTCTGATACCACTTGATGGAGAGACAACCAAAGACCAGAATGAACACACAAGAAAAGGGAAAATATTATTATCAAGGAAAAAATCCCTATGGGCATACACCAATATGATTCTGCAGAAAGAAATCCTCCACATAGTACCTTCTCTCTAACTCCACTAAGAATTACCTTTACAATGCCAGAAATGTTCTTAAATAAGCCCCAAATGGTTTAGGGTTAGGAATACATTCTAAAATATGCCAGTTGGCATCCACCACCAAAATGGAAGGTTCCAAAAATCACGTTAGAAGGTGGTGTAAAATTAGAAGAATCTAGAAATGGTAGTCAAACTACTGGGAGGCATAACTTTTGAACCATAGCTCCAATTGACAAACCATTTACATTTTTAGAAAGCTCTCGAAGTACTCTATAGCCCTATTTTTTGGCCCTGTACAAGGCCATTTAGTGCCCCATATCTAACTTTGAAGCGCTCTTAGGAGGTCTCCAAGAACTAAAAAATTGCAATAACTTTCTAAATGTGAAGCCTTTTGACCTTATTCTTTTTTTGGAGTGTTCTAAATTACAAATATAACCATCCCTCCAATTTAAACCCTCTAACTCACCATAATTATGGCTCAATTACATAGTCCTATTTTTTTCAACATTTACACGTATCCCAAGGTGCTCAAAAACTCTAACCCAGAACACTAATAGTGGAACTATGAGAGTTGGAACCTTTATTTGACCCAAATGGGTATCCAAAAATTGAAACACATTAAATAGAAACTATTTCTAAGCATATTTTTGGGTGATACAAGATTGCCCTTACACCACTAGATGCTCTTGCATCACATACATCCCCTAAAGATTTTGAGTCTCTCAAATCTTCTACCAATCCTTCATCCAACAAAGATCCTAATGCTTCTCATGTGGTTCCCTATAGTTATACTCAAAGGCTACCTCTTAAAGAAACTCAAGCTAACCTTCACTTGGCTACAAATACTTTAGATAATGCTAAACCTAAAGAGCCTAAGCCTTCATGTGCTATAATTCCTACTTTAGGTAGTCCTTCATCAGCTATTCCAAAGTCTTCCATACAATTCCAACATGATTCCTTCTCATTAGGAGTGGCTTCATGTCAAGAGGAATCTAAAAAATGATAAAGAAAAGAATATAAAGAAAGATCAAGATCAAGAACCCTCCATGTGATCCAATTATTTTCACAATGTCTCTGATCCATTTCATAGTTCTTTTGATCTTTTGTGCCCTTCCTCATTCATTCCACCATGTCTTAAGTCTTCTCCTAAGCAAGATCAAGCTACTACTTACATTGTTGAGCTTATTGACAATCAAATTGACCTTAATATAGTTGCACCTTCCAAAGATGATGCTTCCATAAAGGTTATTAAAAAGAGTTTTGTTACTTCCAATGATGAGCCTATGGAAAATCAAGAGAAAAACTTTAAACTTATGCTATCCAAAGATCCTTGTCAAGATCAAAGTCTTCTATCTTCTTATTCTACCACTCCATGTTCCCTTCCACTTTCTACTCTTCCTAAGCCTTATCAAGCTTCAAGTACTCCTATCAAAGAAGTTTCTCATATTCAAGATGTTCATGATCCTATTGAAAATCCTAATGCTCACTTTAAAGATGTTGATGTCCTTGATTGTCATATAGATGTTAATGAACTTATTGATTACATTTTTGCATCTTCCACATCCATCCTTTGACCTCCCCCACCAATACTAAATGCTTCACGTCTTGCTTCCATTTTGGGTCCTTATGTCCCTTCACTTTGCCCTCCTAACTCTCCTAATTCATCAGCCATCTTGGGTCCTTATGTCCCTCCCTCTCCTATCTTTTCTCGAGATCAACGTAGATGCATATCCTTGAATTCTTTCCATCCACCCACTCTTCTAAACCAATCATATCATCCTTCTTCTTCCACAAGTCCCAAGTCTTTTTGAAGTAACTTGAATGTTCAATGTAAGAAAAAGAAGCAATTCAAGAATCCATATAAAAAAGAAGACCACCATGTCTCCTCTAATCGACATGGGGGCATAAAGTCAAAAGAGATATCTAAGAAAAAAATTATAAGAAAAGTATGGGTTCCAAAATCTATCATTGAAAATATTATCTCTAAATCATAAAAAATAAATGAAAAGAGACCTATGACTATATGGATTCCAAAGTCTCTCTTGAGAGAGTCTAATGTTGAACAACAATTGAAGTTGACATTCAAGCTTCCAAGGAATTCCACTTCATCTTCTTCCAAAAGCATTCTTCCATTCCATACACCTAAACTGCAACCTATTCTATCCACTCACCATATTCCTTCACCTATTCCTTCATCCACATTTTCTCCATCCTCTTGCCATCCTTCAAGGTGTGTGTTGATGTTGATCTTTCCTTCATTTCTAGTTTCCAATCCCACTCACTTTGCATGAAGCCATATCCTCCATCTTTGTCTTCCATCTTCCTTTCCCTATCAGCATCTTTGAGCATATCATTTCAACTCCTTTCATGTCATGGTTTAGAATTTCAAGGAGAATTATCTAAAAAGATTGATTTCTTCCAAAAAAAAAAAAAATTTAAAAAGAAAAAAATTGAAAAAAAAGTGAAAATTTTGAAAATGTGCCTTGGTGAAAACTTGGTAATCAGGCACCTTGGTAGCAAAAGTAAAGAGAAACAAATTTTTCCTATGGTGAAAACCACTCCCTTGTGGCACCTTGGATAAGTACCATGATGAAAACCTGATAATTAGGCATCATGCATAGTTCTTCTACATCTTTCATCTATTATGTCTTCTCTCTTTGATTCTTACAATGTTGACATATACACAAACATTTGGCTATCTTGTGAGCTATCTTATGATGATCTTGTTTTCATTCCTTTCATGCTTAGCCTTCATATCTATTTTCCTCCATTCATTCTAAGCTTTTTCTATCCTTTTCCCATTTACTCCTTTGGTCTTGATCTAATAAAAAAAAGTAAAATATGATGCTATGAAGCCTCTTGACATTTGTACTCCTTTGGATTACATCTTTCCCACTTTTACATTATGATTTTGTGAATTATCTTATGATGGCCTTTCATTTCTTTTCCAAATGTGCTTCACATGAAAATTTTTCCCTAGATTGGGTACTCTTGAGGAATCAGTCCTTGAAGATCACTTTCACTAGCTTCATACACTCCTTGCTTATCCATCATATCCACTCAGCTTGCTAATCACTCTTCTCCACCACCTTGCTAGACATTGGGACTACATGATTTGATCTTGCTTGAGAGTTGGATGTTTGTTTTTTCTAGGGGCATTGTATTTTATTTGTATATATTTATTGATCTTGAAAAAATACAAAAAAATGATATATTTCAAAAATACAAAAAAAAAATGATATATTGTGAAATTCTAAAAATTGAAAAATGTCCTTAAAAAATTATCATCTTAGTAATAAGTGCTTTAATATCTCAAAAAAAATTATATATTCCAAAAATACAAAAAGAAATTTAAAATTTTAAAAATTGAAAAAATAAATAGAAAAAGTGCCTTGGTGAAAACCTAGAAACAACGACCTTGGTAGCAAGCGCGCGCGCGCGCGCGTGTGTGTGTGTGTGTGTGTGTGTGTGTGTATAAAAAGTCCTGAAAACAAAATGGAAGTCATCCACAAAGATGTTTTAGGTACCTGATATGGGCCCAAGCATGCCTGAAACCTCTTAAGCTAAGAGCCAAGGACTGAGGAGCATCCCCAATCATATCATCCTTCTTCTTCCACAAGTCCCAAGTCTTTTGGAAGTAACCTGAATGTTCAATACAAGAAAAAGAAGCAATTCAAGAATCCATATAAAAAAGAAGACAACCATGTCCCCTTTAATCGACATGGGGGCATAAAGTCAAAAGATATATCTAAGAAAAAAATTATAAGAAAAGTATGGGTTCCAAAATCTATCATTGAAGATATTATCTCTAAATCATAAAAAATAAATGAAAAGAGACCTATGACTATGTGGATTCTAAAGTCTCTCTTGGGAGAGTCTAATGTTGAACAACAATTGAAGTTGACATTCAAGCTTCCAAGGAATTCCACTTCATCTTCTTTCAAAAGAATTCATCTATTCCATGCACCTAAACTACAACCTGTTCCATCCACTCACCATATTCCTTCACCTATTCCTTCATCCACATTTTCTCCATCCTCTCACCACCCTTCAAGGTGTGTTTTGACATTGATCTTGCCTTCATTTCTAGTTTCCAATCCCACTCACTTTGCATGAAGCCATATCCTCCATCTTCATCTTCCATCTTCCTTTCCCTATCAGGATCTTTGAGCATATCATTTCAACTCCTTTGTATGTCATGGTTTAAACTTTCAAGGAGAATTATCTAAAAAGCTTGATTCCTTCCAAAAAAAATTGAAAAATTTTGAAAAAAAAAGTGAAAATTTTGAAAATTTGCGTTGGTGAAAACTTGGTAATCAAGCACTTTGGTAGCAAAAGTAAAGAGAAATAAATTTGTCCTGTTGTGAAAAATACTCCTTTGTGGCACCTTGGATAAGTACCATGACGAAAACCTGACAATCAGGCATCATGCATAGTTCTTCTACATCTTTTATCCATTCTGTCTTCTCTATTTGATCTTGACAATGTTGACATATACACAAACATTTGGCTATCTTGTGAGCTATTATATGATGATCTTGTTTTCATTCCTTTCATCTTTAGCCTTCATATCTATTTTCCTCCATTCATTCTAGTCTTTCGCTATCCTTTTCCCATTTACCCCTTTGGTCTTGATCTAATAAAAAAAAGTAAAATATGATGCTATGAAGCCTCTTGACATGTCTACTCCTTTGGATTACATCTTTCCCAATTTTACATTATGCTTTCATGAATTATCTTATGATGGCCTTTCATTTCTTGTCCAAATGTACTTTACATGAAAATTTTTCCCTAGGTTGGGTACTCTTGAGGAGTCAGTCCTTGAAGATCACTTTCACTAGCTTCATACACTCCTTGCTTATCCATCATATCCACCAGCTTGCTAATCACTCTTGTCCTCCAGCTTGCTAGACATTGGGACTACACAATGTGATCTTGCTTGAAAGTTGGATGTCTATTCTTTCTAGGGGCATTGTATTTTATTTGTATATATTTATTGATCTTGAAAAAATATGAAAAAATGATATATTTCAAAAATACAAAAAAAAAATGATATATTGTGAAATTCTAAAAATTGAAAAATGTCCTTAAAAAATGATCATCTTAGTAATAAGTGCTTTGATATCTCAAAAAAAACTAATATATTCCAAAAATATCAAAAAAATTCAAAAAAATTCAAAATTTGAAAAAAAAAAATAGAAAAAGTGCCTTGGTAAAAACCTAGAAACAGGTGCCTTGGTAGCAAGTATATATATATATATATATATATATATATATATATATATATATATATATATATATATATATATATATATATATATATAAAGTCCTGAAAAAAAATGGAGGTCATCCGCAAAGACATTTTAGGTACCTGATGTAGACACCTAAAAATCTTTCAGAAAATAAAATATTTTTATTTTTTGAAAAAAGTTCCTGATGACATCATCATTTATTAATTAATTAATTATTTAATTTATTTATTTATTTTTATGCCATTAAATCTCTTTGTCTTAATTAAAAATATTTAATTAAGGAATCCCTCCCAAAAATGTTTAAATCTTATTTAAACATTACTTCCTTATTTATTAATCATTTAATTAATAAATTGACCAAAAATCCCAAAATAAATTATTTATTTATTTTTTGCCCTAAACTTGGCCAATTTTCTTAAAACCACTAACCTCTTCCAAAATCTTCTAATCCTTCTTTAATTTTGATTAAAGGCTAATCCCATCATTTCCTACCCTTAATCCCAACTCAAAATATTTAATTAAGATTAAATATTAATCCTTATTTTTATTAAAATTATTTTAATAAATATCTCCTCAACCCAAACCTTTGAAATAAATAAAACTTTATTTATTTCCTAAAAACCTTATTTATCCTCATCCTAGGAAGTTCTAGACTCTTTTAGAAAGTCTTCATCCTCATCCAAAGCCTAAACTCTTCTAGAAGATATCAATCCTTATCGTTGACCCTAATCCTAATCCCCCACTAACCTTGTCACATTCCCTAAACATGGGTTAAGACTTGCTAACCCAAGCCAAAGCCAACAAATATCTCCTCCTTCACCCGCCCTCATTAAATATCATCCACTTGCCCATCTCTAACATCCCTAATCTAATCTTAACCCAAGCCTAATCCAAACCTTAATCATTTGCACATTCCTAAGCCAAGCTTAAGACTTTCTTAATCTAACCCAAGTCAAAATATCTCAACTCTCTCACAAATATTCTAACCATAAAACTTTATGAAGCCCACAAAGCCATAAATGATTCTTACAAGCCCATTCATTGCTCTTACAAGCCATTATGAGGGTCTTTATGAGCTTTGAGCCTCCTTTGTTGACCCCTCAACCCCTCTTACTCTAACCAATGACTCTATGACATGTGTCACTCCCTGATTGGCTGTAAGGAAGCACAATCTATGTGCTCTCCTCTCATTCAATCTAAACCTTCCATAAGCTTTTTCCCATCCTTGCATCCTAGCCCTTGATCCCTCAAGCCCTTTGCCTATTTAAGGAATCCTCTCCCAAGCCATTTTAACACAATATAGAAAGTAAAGCTATAATGCCATTTTAAGAAGCCATTTTTACATCAAATCCATTCACCAAAATCTATCAAAAATTCTCCATTGAAGCCCATTTTAGCATTTGAGCATACATACATAATCAAGCCATCTTAGCTATTAGACACACCTCTACATCAAGTGATCATCCTCAGTAAGAGAGCCTATCCATGGCTCATATTCTCATTTGAGGACTTCACTTTGTCTCTCATGAAGTTATGTTAAATTAGTATGCAAATTCTTTTTTATTATTTTAATTTGGTGCTTCTACCATACTAAAGTAGCATATACATTTTGGCACGCTTGGTGGGTCATCTTCATTAGTTTTTTTAGTCAAGTTTTGTATGTAATTTGATGATTTTGGCTAATTTTGCTTGTTTTTGTGATTGGTAGAATTGTATAAATTGGTTTTGTAGGTCCACATGAGCATGAAGAAGACAAAGGAACTCATAGTCTATCTCATAGTGTTTGCAGATTTTTCAAGCTTATAAGTGGACGAAGCACTTGGAATTCTTCTTCCTCTTCTTGTCTATATTCTTCTTCTATTCCATCTACTTCTTCTTCTTCTTCTTGAGGGATCTTGGCCTTTTTTTTTAAGGAAGCAAAATCATACACACTTTTTTTTAAGTGCTTAAAATGAACCCCCAAATCATACTTAAATCCATTAAAAACTAAAAATTTGCAAAAAAAAAAAAAAAAATTTTAACAAGTGAAACTAAACCAATCCAATCATTTGCATCCTTGCAACATCAAGGTTTTAGATGCATTCATGCAAAGTTAGGAACACTTCATTTTTGGGAATTTAAAAAGAACTTCAAGTTTCCATTTCAAAAGGTTCAAAATCAACACTAAGTGCACACTAAAATCTAAATCAAACTCAAAGCATCAATTAAGGATAAAATAAACCTCATTTGCAAATATTTTAAAGTTCTTTTAAAAATCTCATGAAAACTAAGAGTCCTAAATGGTTGCCAAAATTGTCCTAAAATCTTTGTTATTTTTTCTAAACAAATGTCTTGTTGTAAAATCTTGAATGTTTCTTAGGTTTTTCATGCATCAAAACAATCCAGGAATATCATTTTTGGATTTAAAACATGCAAACTAGAACACAAAATCTTGAATGAAAACCAAAGTCCAAAGAGTCATTTTCACTTTTGAGTCTAAAACAATCTTGAATGATCTAAGGTTAAACCAAATCACTTCAAAGTTCTTAAAAATACACACAAAATCTCAATCTTGAATGCTCAAAGGAAAAAACTTGAATGTTTAATCACTTGTCTTTGAATGCATGTTTCTAAAATCACTCTTGAGTACCATGGATTAAAATCAAGTTTTTTTTTTTTTAATGAATGCATGATTAGAACAAAAAATCCAATCTTGAATGCCATAGATCAAATAATCATCTTTTGGGGCATAAAAAAAATTCACATTTTAGAAACTTTCTAAGTTATAAAAACAAATAAAGACACTTTGAGTGAATTTGTTGTTGGACTCACCCTCTTTAATCACCCATCATTCTAACAATTTGTTGCAATATTAGTGCCATATATGGGGATGGGTCTACTTAAGAAAGTGTTAAGTGCTCCACAAAAATCAGATTCCACTCACTTGAGTTTTTATTGATTTTTCTAAGATATAAATTTTTTTGAATGCACATTAGTCTTGCTAACACTTCATTTGGGCATAAAAATTGAACAAATCTTGATGTGGAGGGCCTCTAGGCATGCGCTTGAAATTGAGCTTTATAGACATCTTTGTTTTGGGCTTAAAACAAACTCACACTCAATCTTGAATGCCTTAAAGAAAATCAATCGATACTTGACATGGAGGGCCTTCGAGCGCGTGAGTTTACTTTTTGTTGACCCTAAATCTTCTTGGTGTATTCATTCTTTGATCACTTCTCTTTTGTTAGTGCATTTCAAATTGGAATTGAACATTTTCATCTTAAACCACATGTGTTTTCAAAAGGTCTAGATCAAAAAACTTAAAGCATTAGTTGGAAAAGAACTCTGTCTTTTAGCTCAAGATTATCCAAGTCTTCTCTGCCCTTGTTGTCTTTTGAGGCCATCTTGGGTGCGTAAGATTAGGATCCAAAATCTTGTCTTAGCTTTTAGGAGGCCTGCTTGGAGATTTCATCACCCCTTGGGATGACCTCGACTCCAGCATTTCAATGGAGTATAAAGATCGAGAGGTGAATCCAAAGACACCTCTCTTGGGATCAAAATTCTGTCACTCGGGCTAAACCTCAAGAAACTTTATACCCTTGAGAAGTGAAAGAGGAGAAGTGGGTTACCACTCCTCTCGACTGTGTGACATTGTTTTGGTTTCATCTACGAATTTGAGCCTCACGTACCTTGGGTATATCGAGGACTCCCTAGCTAAACCAATTGTCAGCCTTGTAGACAACCATCTAGGATGTTAATGTGTTTGAAGTGACTGATCGAAACATTTGTAGAATATACACACTCCTTGGCACAAGTATCACATTCTGAGAATCAAAAACTTCTATCTAGTTGTTCCTATCTATTGCTTGATCTTTTACTTGTTGAATGAATGTTTGCCAAACTTGGTCAATCTTAGCTTAGGGCACACTTAGTGTAGTCACTGCCTGTTTCAAAAGTTGAAGCAAAACAACCACGATCTCTCAAAGCCAAACAAATTTAGGAATTTATGTCAGAACAACCCAAACCCAAATAGAAGTTTCACAAAGCCAAACTCAAGCCATCTCAAGCATACCAAGAAATTTCAGCCAAGAGAAAGGAAGTAACACCAAGCCCTCGAATTTCCAAACTCCACAAAGCAGAAGACAAAACAGCTGATGAAACCTGTTAAGATGCCTAGTTAGATCACACTATCAGATTTAGCGAGCATCCAAGAGTTAACCCTGCTTATGTCTTACCAACTAGGCATGATTTCTATGATTAGACCCCCTTGTTTCTCCACATCTTCTTGCATAAGCTTCACTTTAGAGTCATCCTTGTAGGTAAGCCAGCCATCCTTAGTCATCCCATTAAGCATTTTTCTCACCCATCTCATTTAGATCTTTGCCTTAGAACCAAACCAATCCCCTCAAACCTAGCTAGCATCCCAAAAGCCTAAACTTCACATCCAAGCCTTTAAAATTGTTGTTACCTTGCCAAAGTCTTCCATTCCTACCATCTTGCAAATCCACCAATCTCACCAAGTTTATCCCTTTGACAGAGCTTTGTCTAGGGTAATCTATCTTTTGTCACTTGTTATCCCTCATCACCTTGAGCTAAAGGTTGGGATCCACAAGTGATCAATCTCATGTTTTTCCTAAAGGATCATCAGTCTATCCTTAAGTTGAACACAATCACCACCAAGCTTGCACATAGAAAAGCAGACCTTTCATGCTTTGGCAACATATCTTTGAAGTTAGAATCCCCAACCCAATCCTCCTTAGGTTTATCATATAGCTTTTCCTCAACCTAGGAAATCATTTGCATAGAAAAGCCTTCCCACTTTGCATCCATCAACATTGTTGCATCTCATCCCTAGGAACATTTTCATGCCACTTGTCACTTGCTTAGCCAAGAAGAAGAAAGAAACAATGGAACCCTATCATTTGGATCAAATAGCATCGCTCCCCTTGAGCACTCAACCATCCTTCGGCCTAGAGAACACTATACCATCACCTACTGACATTGAAGCTTTCATGAACCAACCAGGAAATGCAATATTGGTGAACACCATTATAGACAAGAACAAAGAAACAATCATGGCTAACTTTCAAATGGACAATATAGGAGCCTTCAACTTTGGAAGACCTCCTCCCTTATCAAATCCATCTCGCCCATTGTTTGGACAACTATCACTCCCAATAGGCTCTTATGATTTAGATTATCCACAATATATGCCAAGAGAAGAGCCTCAAGCCAATCCTTATGATCCAACAGACCCAAACATACCAGCCTCCACTCAAGTTGAAATCTCCCTTTCGCAAGCCAATCTAGCCACCACCACTCCATCATTGGTCCATACCACTCCATCCCAAACCCCCTTCACCCAAAACACCTCTTCATTCACTCCCTTCACTATTGATGCTAATGCTCTCCAACCTAGCCTTCCAAATCCACCCATCTCCCAAATCAGTGCTAGCATCTTTGGCCAACCTTAGCAATATACAACCGGGATGCCACCCATGGGGCCAAGTAATCAACCTTTCATCATCCCCAGCTTGTTTACCTCAGCTCATAGCACAATTCCATCATTTCCACTAGGTCCTTGGAGCTCAGTGCCATCAGCCACATATCCACAAGCTATTGCCCTCACTCCACAAAGCTATCAAACCCCACAAGCTACTACCAATGTTCTACCAAGATCTCAAGTGACCCAAGCTCCTGCCACCACTCTACCAAGCTTTCAAATACAGCCACTAAGTTATCAAACCCCATCAGTTCCATTTCCAAGCTTTCAATTCCCACCACCTCCACCACCAACTAATCCATTACCTCCTATTACTAACTATTTTTCTATGACACTTCTAGGAGGAAATCCACCACCACCAACCACCAATTACTTGGCCTCTTTTGCCATGCAGATACCTTCCCAAATGGGGGCACAACCCACATATATTGGTCAAACTCCTCAAATCCAAAGTCAAGTTCCACAAGCTCCCCGATCCTTTCCCCAAGCTTCACAACCCTCTTATACCTTACCTCCACAAAGAAATCCATTTATCCCATAGCTAGCTTATGTTCCTCAATCCTAACCTCAAATCCAATATCAACAGCAAGCCTCACAACACATGCAGCAATATGTGCCACCTCCACCTTAGCAACCCATCATCCACCATTTAGTTTCCCAAGCCATGTACAATCCCTACCAGCCCATACCTCAAAGCCATCCATATTCCATTGCCCCATCTAGCACATACCTACCTCAAGGCACTCCTACATTGGGGGCACCCCAGCCATCATCCATCAATTCAAAATGGGAAGAAATGAAGATAGCTCTGAAAGCCATCCAAGAAGGGAATGATCTGAAGACATTCAAGTTTGAGAATGTGTGTCCTTATCCATTTAATAGAGCCATTACTATGACTCCATTCCCCAAGCATTTTGAGATACCCGAGTTTGATAAATTCAGAGGAAAAGGAGATCTAGTCACCCACATCAAAGAATTCTATATGCACTGCCAAGAAGTGGCATACAGTGACGTCTTTTGCTTGGGCCTCTTTCCCAAAAACTTGGTCGGACCAGATCTTGAATGGTTTTATAGAATCCCATATGGCACAATTAAAAACTTTTCTAAATTGTCTAAGGCATTTGTAGCCCAATATGCCCATCTTGTTGAAACAGAGCTATCAGTAGTTGATCTTGTCCACACCAAGCAAAAAGGTGGAGAAAGCCTTGCCAAATACCTGCAAAGATGGCAAACCCTTACCACCCACATAACCTACACCTTGCCAGAGTGCCATTTGGTGAAAATGTTTATTGATAATGCCCATCCCAGCTTGGCTCACCACATGACCATGAACTATTTGTAGACCTATAAGGATATCAAAGAGAAAGGAATGATCCTCAAGCAAGAACTCATTCAAGATGGTGTGGTCAAGATTTACAAGGACGCCAACCAAAATCAATCATATTCCAATGACAAGTCTAGGTATTGGAACAAAAAAAGCACTTTGCAACAGATGGGGTTACCGATACAAGACATGTGAATATTGTTGGTCCTTCCCAAAGTCAGCCCAACCCACCGTATCAACCAAACAATCAACAAGCTATCAACTACCAACAACAGAATCACCAAAGCTATCAAAGCCACAATCCAGGACCCAACTTTCAAAGGTCTAACAATCAAGCTAATGCCATCAATGTAGTTGTAGGACTAAAGCCCAAGTTCCAACCTGCACCTTGAAATTATACACCCCTTGGTGAGCCATTGGATGTCATTTTTGAGAAATTGACTAAGGAAAACCTCATCAAATTTCCTCCTACCTAGAAAATTGACCCAGGCCAATCCAAAGCTGCATGGTACAAAGACAATGAGTACTGCAAATTTCATAGAGTAAAAGGTCACACCACCCTCAGATGCATGAAATTGAAAGATTATGTACAGGACCTCATTAATCGGAAAGAAATCACCGTTGGTGCCCAAACCTCTCCCAATGCAGGCTTACAGATCTATCAAAATGCTTTTCCTCCTCACAACAACCAAAATCCTGGAAAAGCACCTATCCAAACCAACAACAACAACACCAACAACCGCCAACCAAACCAATAGCATGAGAAGAACAATGACCACATTTCATCCTACATAGACTATGGTAGCCTCATCAGTTGTATATCTAAAAAAGAACCTTCTGTCAATGTTATCAATATCCAAGGCCCAAACAATGAGTGTACAGTCACCACTAGAAGAGCGTGATTGAACATCGCAACCCCATTAGTCCCATTAGCACTATCAACCCCAACAGTATCATTAGCTCTATCCAAAAGCCAATACAATATCTTGGAACACCTCAGGAACATGCTAGCCCAAATCTCCATTTTAGACCTTCTCCACACTAGTCCTATGTACAAAAACATCCTTGACAGTGCTCTCATAGAGTCCCGTGTCCCTTCAAATATCAACGCTACTAATTTTTGTAATCTTGTTGGACACCTATCCTCCTCATGTGCCCTATCATTCAAACCCACCAACATACCCATGGTCGAGCCAGATCACACCCTTCCACTTCACATAGCCATCATGGTATCCAATTTTTCCATAAAAAGAGTAATGATAGATAATGGATCAGCCTTGAATATTTGCACCCTAAAATTCATAAAACAAACTGGGTATACTAAGGCAGATATCATTAGTGAGGTTATCACCATCAAAGTTTATGAAAACTTGGAAAGAACCACAGAAGGAACTATTTTGCTGCCAATCAAGGTTCGGCCAATCATCGAAGAAACACTCTGCCATGTTATTGATCTAAACCTACCATTTAACATCCTCCTTGGTCGCCCATGGATTCATGCCATGAAAGCCATTCCATCCACTTACCATCAGTGCGTCAAATTTCTGCATCAGGGCACTGAGGTAACCATCCATGCCAATCTAGAACCCTTTGCTTACTGCAATGCAATTGAAGCTTCATATGCAAACCATTGCCCTAGAATTAATATCGGCACAGCCATTTCTAGCTCATTCCACACTTGTAATGACCCAAAAACCATCCTTGCCTCCACTCTATCTACTGTGAAGATCAATAACAAAGGTTGTGGAGAGTATAGTCTGTCAGATGCATTTGTTTTCAGGGCACTCCCACTTGATCCACACGCCCATGGATGACTGAAATATTAAAAAGCTAAGGAGATTCCACCTCCTCGATACAAACAATTTGGCCCAACAACCTTTGTATCCTCGAAAATCCTTCTTCATGAGGAGCTCACTCCAGATATCAACAATTGGTTACATAAGGATGCACCTCCAAGAAATCAAGCATGCCTTGATCACTTCAGCCAGAAGTATCCCTAAGAACATAAGCTCATCATTGATAAATGAAACTATCAAGGTGGTGGTCTAGGACTAGAAGAAAGAGGCATGTAGTGCCCCATCGACACACATAAGTGGGAATCAAAGTCAGGTCTTAGCTTTGGCATACCCACAACTGAGGGTACCAATGAAAACAGTCACGCTTTTTCAAACATTCACTATGACCTTGTCAAAATTGAAGACATTCTTGAGGAAGTTGAAAAATGAGCCTACGATGATATCCCAGACCAAATCTTCCTTGGAGACTCTGTTCTCCAAGAACTATCCATCCATTTCATTGACCTACCATTCGCCCATCCACAACTCATAGATTGGGACCAACCAAGCATCATACACATTGATGAATTCAGATCAGAGGAAGCACTTTAAGATTCATGGGAGCTGAAACTCCTCACAAGCCAAAAAATCTAGATTCTGCCTATATCTATAAGCTAGATCCCAAGGGGTATTTTGGAGAAAATCCCCAACCTAGTTCTGATACACCCAAAACTAGAACTAAGGTAAATTCGAGACTAGCTAAGGTAGCAAAGAGAACCCCTTAGCAAGAAAATCCAGAGTCACAAGCAAAACATGAGGATTTAGTATTTCCTCCTCAAGATAATCAACCAGAGGTATCTTCTATTCTAATTGAGGATACTAGAGAAGTCAACATCGGTTCTTCAGAGATCCCCAGACTTGTTCACATTGCTACATCCCTATCACAAGACCAAGATGACCTCCTATTTAAGGTCTTAAGAGAGAACATTGGCCAATTTGCATGGTCATATCAGGACATGCCAATACTAGATCCAAAGCTTGTAGTTCATCATCTTGTAGTCGATCCAAAGATTAAGCCCGTCAGACAAAAGCTTAGAAAAATGCACCCCAAGGTGGCATTACTAGTCAAAGCTAAATTAGAAAGAATGTTAGCTGCTAAGGTTATTTGACCTATTAACTACTTAGAGTGGATCTCCAACATGGTCCTCATCACTAAGCCTTCTAGTGACATCAAAATCTGCACTAATTTCAGAGATCTTAACAAAGCTTGTCCAAAAGATGATTTTCCCTTGACCAACATAGATATGATTGTAGATCTTACATCTAGACATGAAATTCTATCCCTCGTGGATGGATTTTATAGGTATAATCAAATCAAGATTGCAGAAGAGGATCAGCATAAGATAGCATTCACTACCCCTTGGGGAACCTTTTGCTACAACATGATGCCTTTTGGCCTAAAGAATGCTGGGGCTACCTATCAAAGAGCTATGACAGCCATTTTCCATGATCTTATCCATAGCATTTTGGAGGATTATGTCGATGATATCTTGGTTAAATCTCATACCTTCATGGATCATCTTGCTGACCTAGAGAAAGTCTTTGATAGGTTAGCCAAATATCATCTCATGCTGAATCCCAAGAAATGTTTCTTTGGGGTCACATCTGGCAAGCTTCTAGGCTTTATAGTTTCTAAATGAGGTATAGAGATTGACCCTAAGAAGGTCAAAGCTATCTTAGACATACCTCCTCCCCAGACACTGGGAAAGCTTCACACTCTTCAAGGAAAGCTTCAATCCATTTGGCACTTCATCTCCCAGCTTGCAAATAAGTGTACACTGTTTGGACACTTACTGAAGAAGGATGAAAACTTCAAGTGGGATCCTTTATGTCAATGCAGCTTCAATCATCTCAAGCAATATCTCATCAATCCCCCTATCTTGGTTCCACCAGTTCCTGGTCGTCCCTTGATCTTGTACATATCAACAACGCCTACTGCTCTAGGGGCACTTCTAGCATGGCTCGATGACTACGACAAAGAAAGAGCCATCTACTACATCAGTAGAACCCTAGTTGGTTATGAACTCAATTACACGCCTATGGAAAAAGCTTGTTTGGTAGTTGTTTTCTCAACTCAAAAGCTTCGCCACTACATGCTAAGTCATACCATCTAACTAGTCTCCAAGATCGACCCTCTTAATTATATGCTCTCCAGAACAGCACTTACAGGCCGTTTGGCCAAATGGGTTATGCTCCTTAGCGAATTTGACATCTAGTATGTGGATAGAAAGGCAATCAAAGGGAAATCTATAGCAAATCACCTAGCAGATGCAGCTCTAATAGATGCATATCCTTTTATCACAGAATTTCTAGATGAGCATATCTATCTAATTGAAGAACAACCCCCATGGAAACTTTATTTTGATGGCTCACACACATCTCATGGATCAGGGGCAGGAATATTGTTGGTCACACCTCAAGGAGATTACATTCCAAAAGCCTTCAAGCTACAATTCCCTAGCACCAACAATATAGCTGAATATGAGGCTCTCATAGCAAGATTAAAGATAGCTACATAATGGAACATCACTGAGTTACAAATCTTTAGCAATTCTCAGCTCATCATCAAGCAATCCCTAAATGAATATCAAACCAAAGATGAAAAGCTATTACCCTACAAAGAGCTAGTTGATCAACTAACCTAGCATTTTACAAAGCTTCAATTTACACAAGGGCCTTAAATGCATAACAAAGCAGTAGACGCTATGGCTACTATCAGCTCGCTCTTGGAAATTCCCCAAGCAGCTACATAGTATGAGTTTTTAGTCGAGTAGCTCCTCACACCTGCCTATGTGAAGGAGGATTCAAACCATGTTTGTATCTTGGTTGGTTCCCAATCTCCTTAGTACCATGAGATTCATGCTTACCTTAACGATGGTATCATATCCCCTCACCTCACACGAACCCAATGCCAAAACCTCATCCGAAAATCATCCCGCTATGTTATCATAGCCAATACCCTATATCATCAAGGTTATCA
The DNA here is from genome assembly GCA_028749045.1 of Cupressus sempervirens. NCBI lineage: Eukaryota > Viridiplantae > Streptophyta > Pinopsida > Cupressales > Cupressaceae > Cupressus > Cupressus sempervirens. Next base: position 764,372,873 of record CM053791.1, read on the forward strand.
TGATACTCTCTCTCAATGTTTAGATGAAAATGAGGCTACAATGGCGTTAAAAGAAGTACACTTTGGACTTTGTGGTGCCCACACAAGTGGTATTGTCCTAGTGTGACAAATCCTTAGAGCAGGATACTATTGGCCTACCATTGAAGAAGACTCCTATGACTTTTTCAGTAAGTGTCTCCCATGTCAGCAACACGTAAATCTTGTGCATGCTCTAGCATAGGATCTATAGCCTATTGCACCACATTGGCCTTTCGCTTGTTGGGGCCTTGATCTAGTTGGAACTATCACACCTCTCTCATCTGATGGACATAAATGGATAATAATAGCTACAGACTATTTCACTAAATGGGTGGAAGCAGTACCCCTAGTCTCAGCTATAGGAGTTTAGGTCTCCAAGTTCATCTTGTACCACATTGTTTGTCGCTTTGGCATCCCATCCACCATCTTCACCGACCACAGAGGTAACTTTGAAAATCTCAACATGGAAGAATTACGCACTTTCATCTACATCCATCACCACTTTTCTAGCCCATATTTACCACAAGGTAATGGCTAGGCAGAGGCAACTAACAAAACCCTCCTCAAAATCCTAAAGAAAGTTGTTAATGATTCTAGTCGCAATTGGCACCTACAAATAAATCCAACCCTATGGGCCTATCGAACTTCCTTCCGTACATCCATAGGCACAACTCCATACTCCTTAGTCTATGGTGTTAAAGCAATACTACCCATAGAGGTTGAACTTCCCTCCTTGTGCATATCTTTGCAAGGGCAAATATTAGATGAAGAATACAAAGTAGCTCAGCTCACCAACTAGATCTCTTAGACGAGAAACGATAACAAGCCTATGATCATCTCAAAGTCTATCAGACTCGTCTCAAAAAGAATTTCAACAAGGTGCTTCCATGACACTTTTAGCTGGGTGACATGGTCCTCAAAGAAAATATGAAAGTCCAAGTTGATCGAGAAAAGAAAGGCAAGTTTGAACCTACCTGGCTCGGTCCTTATGTTGTCACTACCTCCTTTGGCTTCGTAGCCTATCAACTATCTACACTGGAAGGAGAACTCTTGAATGATCCTACTAAAATCATTCATCTCAAGAAGTTCTATACTTGAAGATCCTTGGTATACCCAGCTTTTGAAAAATACAAAAAAATAGTAAACAGAAATAAGCATCCAATGGTGAAAACTTGGCAATTCAAGCGCCTTGGATAAGTACCTTGGTGAAAACTTGGTAATTCAGGCACCTTGTGTACTAAGACTAATCCATTATCTATCACTATCCTATCCCTCATCCATTCACCCACCATCCCATAAAAAACCTACTTGTTCCCTTGGTGTTCCAACCAAATATCTAAAATCTAATGAAGCTTGTAAATACCTCTTGTACAGCTTGTAAATCTTGTACCTCAGCTTGTAAATCTTGTACCCCAGCTTGTAAATCTTGTATCATCCCTTGTATCATAGCTTGTATATCCAAATCTTGTACCATATTCTAGCTTGTATTATATACCAAAGCTTGTATCCTAGTTTGTATCCTATCACATTGCACACAAAAAACCCCATTTTCACTTAAGCTTTTCACAAACCATCTACCTATCTGCCTATCAACTATTACAGACATCCCACCCTTCACAAACATTTCCATCTCACAAAACAAAAAACATGAACAACCTTGTACATTTGTAACATGTCTCAGTCTGTCAACTTGTACATCCTCTTTAGCTTACTACCATTGTATCTATCTAGCTTTTGTGTCAGTTCATCCTTGATCAGCATCTTGCACACATCGCACAAATCTTGGTTAGCTATTCTAATGCATACTTTAGCTAGATCTCCTATCATCAAAGTGTTATCCTTCTTAGTTCAGCTTGCCAAGTACATCACTCATCCAAATCCACCAGCTTAGGTGCTCTCCGATAGATCCTTGTAGGATATAGCTTTCCTCATGTCTGATCTTGGTTCGTGAGTACCTCGTCCTACCCATCTCATTGGCAAACGGTTCTCTTTTGGATTTTCAATTTCTTTTGATTTGGAATCTTCCCTTTTAGGTCTTGACGTATCTTTTCCAAGCAATCTTTTTGTTCCCCCCTCAAGGTTTCCATGATCTTCCATATCATGCTATGCTGTGAATGGGGCACTCTGAGTGTATGGTTTTGATCAAGTCTTTCGTTTGTTTCTTTTTAGCTTGTGGGTTACCCAGTGTCAGTTCCACACTGTTTCCTCTGGGTTTCATGTGTGATGCTGGGGCAATCCTTGTGTGTTTTGAGTTAGTCCATCAGTCCTCTGGATAGTTGGTGAAAAGGCCTTGATGTTCTTGGTACCCTTGGCAATTAACCAACAGCCTTATAGCAAATCTAGTGCTCAACTACATGGTGGTACTTCTCTTTGAAGTATCCCCCTGCTCAAAAAAATTCAATGGATTCCCTTCATCTCCATTATCCCCCATCCATATCTAGCATCCATCTCTCCTACCCCAGCTTGTGCAACCATATCTCTCATAATCAATCATCACTCTTAGCTGTAGGGATCCACAATCCTAGTCTTAGGGATCCACCCATCAAATCAATCCACCAAGCCTCATCTTTCGAGATCCACAATCCTAGTCCTAGGGATCTCTGACACCCATCTTCCATCAATCTGACTCTTTGAAATCCTATTGCCTTAGCTTTATCTCATCCCATCCTCCATCTCCATATCCTAGATTCCATTTTATAGCGCTCTGCTCCTTCATCATTTGCAATCCCTGAGATCTTAAGCTTGCTTCCTCTTGTGCCTCTGATTCTCCCTTTATCATTCTCTCGTAGTGAGAGTTTGAGCTAACTAAACCTCTTCTCTTAAGCCAATCTGAGTCTCCTTGCTCATCTCGGATTCTTGTACTTCTCAAGAAGCCATCAAGCATCACTTTCTCTCCCCACCGCCTTCTTGAGGGGGCATCTCATAGCCCATTCTCTCCTCTTCTGCTCTAGCCTTGGGCATCTTATTTTCTTATCTTTGATGCCATGCCACTTGCGGCATCACATCAAAGAGGGGCAAAATGTAGACACCTAAAAATCTTTTAGAAAATTAAATATTTTTATTTTCTGAAAAAAGTCCCTGATGACATCATCATTTATTAATTAATTAATTATTTTTATGCCATTAAATCCCTTTATCTTAATTTAAAATATTTAATTAAGGAATCCCTCCCAAAAATGTTTAAATCTTATTTAAATATTATTTTCTTATTTATTAATTATTTAATTAATAAATTGACCAAAAATCCCAAAATAAATAATTTATTTATTTTTTGCCCTAAACTTGGCCAATTTCCTTAAGACCACTAACCTCTTCCAAAATCTTCTAATCCTTCTTTAATTTCGATTAAAGGCTAATCCCATCATTTCCTACCCCTAATCCCAACTCAAAATATTTAATTAAGATTAAATACTAATCCTCATGTTTATTAAAAATATTTTAATAAATATCTCCTCAACCCAAACCCTTGAAATAAATAAAACTTTATTTATTTCCTAAAAACCTTATTTATCCTCATCCTAGGAAGTTCTGGACTCTTCTAGAAAGTCTTCATCCTCATCCAAAGCCTAGACTCTTCTAGAAGATGTCAATCCTTATCTTTGATCCTAATCCTAATCCCCCCCCTAACCTTGTCACATTCCCTAAACATGGGTTAAGAATTGCTAACCCAAGCCAAAGCCAACAAATATCTCCTCCTTCACCCACCCTCATTAAATGCCATCCACTTGTCCATCTCTAACATCCCTAATCTAATCTTAACCCAAGCCTAATCCAAGCCTTAATCATTTGCACATTCCTAAGTCAAGCTTAAGACTTTCTTAATCCAACCCAAGTCAAAATATCTCAACTCTCTCACAAATATCTCAACCATAAAATTTTATGAATCCAGCAAAGCCATAAATGACTCTTACAAGCCCATTCATTGCTCTTACAAGTCATTATGAGGGTCTTTATGAGCTTTGAGCCTCCTTTGTTGACCCCTCAACCCCTCTTGCTCTAACTAATGACTCTGTGACATGTGTCACTCCCTGATTGGCTATAAGAAAGCACAATCCATGTGCTCTCCTCTCATTCAATCTAAACCTTCCATAAGCTTTTTTCCATCCTTGCATCCTAGCCCTTGATCCCTCAATCCCTTTGCCTATTTAAGGAATCCTCTCCCAAGCCATTTTAACACAATCTAGAAAGTAAAGCCATAATGCCATTTTGAGAAGCCATTTTTACATCAAATCCATTCACCAAAATCTATCAAAAATTCTCCATTGAAGCCCATTTTAGCATACATACATAATCAAGCCATCTTAGCTATTAGACACACCTCTACATCAAGTGATCATCCTCATTGAGAGAGCCTATCCATGGCTCATATTCTCATTTGAGGACTTCACTTTGTCTCTCATGAAGTTATGTTAAATTAGTATGCAAATGCTTTTTTATTGTTTTAATTTGGTGTTTCTAACATACTAAAGTAGCATGTACACCTGATACGACCCCAAGGGTGCTTGAAACCTCTTAAGCTAAGAGCCAAGGACTGAGGAGCATCCATGCTACCAAATTTTCCCAGGGCATGATCGGGGCCTCATCCCTTTTTGATGTCTTTGGACCTTGCACTCAGCAAGACTCGATCCTTGGTGGGCTCTTTGTGAGCCATTCAACTTTGCCAGTAGACCAAGGACCCGTTGACTAACTCTATATTTGAACTTGGTAAGAAAATTAAATTGTGATAAATATTATTTGATTAGACATTCATTTTTGTTCAAAGTGGTGTGAGGTGGAAGATAAAAATATTACCTTTTTGAAAATATTATTAATTTGTCACAAATGTAGAAAAGATAAAGTTGTAATTAATGGAAAAGATAAAGTTATAATTAATGCATGATTAGAAAATATTTTTATTTTCGTTGAAGAAAATTGAATATTCTCCCTACCAAAAATAGGATGGTCCAATAGAATGAATGGAAAATGTGATTTAAAAAATAATGAAAAATTAGAAAAAGAATTGAATTGAATGAAAGCAATAGTAACCTTCCTTTTGCAGCAACTAATAATAAACACATAAAAAAAGAACCCACGTATAATTAAAGCAATAGTAATAAGCCTTTGGAAGCAACTAATAATAAACACGTCAAGAAAGAACCCCCATATAATTACTTTTAAAATTTTGAAATATTTTAAATATGAAAATATTTATGGATTATTGAAAACTTGGTAAAAGATAAGGAGTGACAAACTCGGAAGCAATAAGAAAACAAATCACTTGTCAATGAGCAAAGCACGAAAATCAACAATATGATCTCAAACTGATAAGAAAAAATCCAAACTGAACACATTAGTGTTTTACCACAGTTAATGGCAAATCGAAATAACTATGCAGCAATGAGATTGCACACTTTTTTCTGCATTTAGTAGTCCCTGGTAATGTTTTCATTAGACCCCTGCATTAATTTGATGGTAGCTAAAAATATCAAAAGCTAAGGTTTTCTGGATGCGTATTTCTAAATTCAATTTTCACGATCAAATTTCTCATTTTTCATCCAATTTTTTTTTCAAGTTGTAAAAATAAAAATAAAAATAAAAAGAAATAAGAACAAATTACTTTTGGCTACAGTGGCCTATACTTCCACTACTATTATTAACTTTTAACTTAAACAATAAATGTATAAAGGGGCATTTAAGTACTTTATACCATTTTTTATAAAGAATTTACCTAATGTTTTTACTTTTAAAGACAAATGTTATAATTTGTGTAATATGAAAGTGTACAATTTTTAACAAATTAAGGTTTTACTATTTGTTAAGTTTTAAATCAATTTTAAAATTAAATTAAATTTACGTAAAAGTTATTTTTATTAAAATATTTTTATGAAAATATATCTTTAATTAAATTTATTCTTATTCTTATATATATATATATTGATAATAGGATGAAGTTTAAATTTATTGTTATTATTTATTGTAATTAATAATTTTATGTGTTAATCTTGAGTTGACTCGAACCTAAGACCTCCCACACAAGTTACCATTGTGTTGTAGGCTCTTGCCTTATTCTTTTAACAATATATAACTTCTAACTTTGTTTTTAAAAAATAATATATATTTTTAATATTGTATAAATCTAAAAGTAAAAATTAGTTAATACATTATTTAAAATTAGATAATTTTTTAAAAGTGATTAAAATAGATATAATTAATTTTTGAGCACTTAAAATAAATAATATTAACTTGATTTTTTTTTTAAATAAAATAAAAAAAATATTAAGTTTTTATTTCCTTCTACATATATTTAATTACTATTTTTAAAATAAAAAAACATGAAAATTGTTTTAACTATTCTTCTCTTTATATGATTTTCATTTTTCAACAACATGGATACTCTCATTTTAAAGGACTCCAGCTCCCAAGAGCTCTTGGCGAGTTGGAGTCCCTACCTTTTGGAAGGGAGGGGATTAGAGAGTTGCAAGCAAAGTGGGTTTAACCATGGAGGAAACATTGTAGTTAAGCATGCTCAAGCTGGAGTAGTATTGGGATGGGTAACCTCCCAAGAAGTCCCTGTGTTTCACCTTTGTAAGAATCACCTAGATCCAATGGGTGTGTTCCATTTAGTCTCATGAGAGATAGATTCATATGTTAAATCACTACTCAAGAAATAAGGGTCATTGAGTTTGATTCTAGATTTGTTATCTGGTGTGAAAATGTGCGAATGATGTATTTGTAAATTTTTTTAAAAAAAATATTAATTTAGTTATGAACTTTCTATTTCTAATTTTAGAAAAATGTTTGACCATTAAATTTTAAGAATAGCCAATGTAACTATCAATTAATTTTGGCACCTAAATCTGATTCTCAATAACTATTATCTTATAACTAGATACATGATGATGCTAAAATATGTTTTGTCGTACTATCATCTATAATAAAAATATAGATTCTATGATAATCTAATAAATTAGAAGTTAAGAAAGATCTAAATTTTTTCATTAATAATAAATAAGTCTCCTAACTAATGATACTAGTTTTAAAAAAAATCTCAAAACATGTAAAAAATAATTATAATTATATAACATTTAGAAAATAATAATCAAATATAATCATTGTGACCTATTTTAATAGTTATTATAAAAATAATATTATTATCATATTTTAAAATATTATTATAATTACAAACAACTTATTCAAAAAATAGATTAATTCCTTAATCAAAACATTATGGAATTGGTACTCTTTGTCGATCTTCCAATTTGAGATGTTAGGGACCAATGAACATAACATGCCTAGGAATTATTACCTAGTTAAATAGCCCCACTATTTTCTCATCTACCTATTGTAAAATAGACTGAAATTTATTTCTTTTCGTACAGGTACTCACTCCACACTTCAAGTGTTGTTGTATGGTTCGGTTAAATGAATTGTTGTGATGCTAGCTACGTTTAAACCTCCTTTTATAGATGACTATACCTTCATACTTTCACATGAAAATGGTCATCTCATCATAGTGGAAGGGGTGATGAGAACACATGTCCTCTACACAATGAAATGAATCACGATAATGGTGAAGCACAACAATTTGGAATGAGCGTGTGCCGATTGTGACAGGTGCATGACTGTGCTCAGCCAAGCTCATTTTATGTAGAGACTTATGGGGAAAAAAAAAGAACCCTTTGGAAATTTCTAGAAACATATATATTTTTGTAATTTTTGAATTTGAAAAATAATGAAACCCTGCCAAAATTACAATTAGCCAATCAGAAAAAAGATATTGATGATAAAAAATGAATTTAAAAATAAAACAAATTTCAAGCTTTAGAAATTTTGATTGAAAAATTAATAGGTGATCTACTAAAAACATTAGTTCGAGGGACTAATAAATTAAAAAATATCATTGAACAATTGTCACTTCAAGTGCACTACACTTGTACAACTACAAATTTATTTAATTTATATTTTCTACAAATTATTGGTACCAGATACTTTTTTGGCTTAACAAGGTGTTAGAAACAGTCAGAAAAAATCCATGCATTATAACTATATCACACATTTCCTATTAAATTGGTAACAAGATAAGAATGTCCTCCATGAAACTAGGTCATACAACATTATCCTAACAAGATAGGAATGTCCTCCATGAAACTAGGTCATACACCATTATCCACTTATCCTCTAGAAACATCTTCTATTAATGCCCTCATCTCATAGGCTCTCTATATATAGAGGCCATTGCATAGGTTGTAAGCAATCAGTTAGTGAATAAAATTTTCTTCTCTCGTAAGTTTTTATTTCTGATATTTTTTTATTGTCTAGTATTTATCTTGCTGCTAATATATTAGATCTCAATTAGATATCAAATCTCCTTATTTTATAATGGTATCAGAGCCTAGTTTAGCCAGGTTCAGCTAGAGATTCATTTAGAAATTCAGCTAGAAATATTGGTAGACGGTTTTGTTGTAGGCAAATATATTGTTGGAAATGGTTTGTTTGCAGGGCTAATATATTTTTGGAGTGATATTTTGTTGCAGGGCTATTATGCTTTTGGAGTATTGCTAGATTTGTTTGAAAGCTGATTTATTTTGCTAACATGGGTTCTTCAAATGAAGTTTTGCCTATCTTTGATGGAAGTGGTTTTGTAGATTGGAAGATTGCAGTCATGAATGCTCTAAGAGAGAAGGCTATATGGAGGATAGTAAATAAAGAAATTGGGGAGCCTCAACAAACTGATAAAGAAAAGGAGTTGTGGAAATGCAAGTTGGAGCAAGCTAGAGGTATTATTGGTAAAGCTTTGAGCTGCAATCTAAATAGAAGATTTGTTGATATTGATAACCCAATAGAGCTATGGGGGACTTTAGAAAAAGATTATAAAGATGTAGAAATTGCTAGCATGTTTAGTATAGAAGAAAAATTGATGAATTTAGATCCATCTAATTTTGAAAAAATGTCTGATTACTTCAATGAAGTTACCTTTTTAAATGCTCAACTAAAAAAAATAGGTGTTGATTATGCAAAAAAAAGATTTTTAGTTGATTGCAATGGTTGAAAGTAAGCTTCCCCGGCCATATAAAGTCTTTAAGGAATCAAGGAAAAGGGTTCTTCAACTAAATCCCAATACCCCCCAGCAAACTTTTGATCAATTTTGCAAATTTGTTTTAGATGAAGAAGTTCAACTTATTAAAGAAGAGCATATTAAGAAGAATCATGCATATACAGCCAAAAGTAATTTTTTTAGAAATGATGGAAAAAAGAATTGGAAAGGAAATAATAAATTTCAAACTAATGAAAGTTCTAACCATTTTTCTAGAAATGATGGTGCAGAAAAGAAAGTTGGAAGAAAGCCCTTTATTTACAGGTATTGTGGAGGTGAGAATCACATGGAGAAATTTTATTTGAAGAAGAGGGACAATGAAAGGTAGAAATATAAGCCCAAGCAAGAAAGGTTTAAGGATGGAAAGAAGGATAAACATAGTTTTGTAGCTATCTCTTTAAAAAGACAAGAGAAATCAAATGAGGAGGTAATTGCTACACCCAAGAGTAAATCTATTGTTAAGGGGGGATACTTTGCTTCAGATTCTAATAAAGAATGGATTTTAGATTTAGGGGCATCATCTCACATGACTGGGGATAGATTTTTGTTTATTGATTTTTATGAAAGGAAGAATTCAAATCAAGAAATTTCTATTGGCAATAAAATGAAACTTCCATTTTTAGGAACAGGAACTATTAATGTAACAAATGGGTCTTTGAAAAATGTTCTATTAGTTGAAGGATTGGGGGTGAATCTTATTTCAGTATACAAAATAGTTCAAGCTGGATATGAGTTTGTTGTCAATTTTGATCAAGTTATTGTTAGAAATAGAAAAGACCCAAGCAATATAATTACTATTGGTAGAGTTGATCATGAAGAGAATCTATTTAAATTTGTGGGGTTTCTTGATGATAAATATACACTCTCTCATGCATTTATTGCTCAGACTAATTATATGTCACAACTTTGGCATGCTAGACTTGGACATTTAAACTATAGAAAATTACAAGATATGGTTAGAATGGATATGGTTAGAATGGATATGGTTAGAGGATTAACAAAAAATTCAGCTTGTGAAGGTTGTGTGTTAGGGAAACACCATCGAGATCCTTTTGATTCGGGTAAAGCATGGAGAGCTAATCATCCACTGCAACTCATTCATATTGATTTATGTGAACCAAAGATATCCTTCACTTTCAAGTGCTAGGTACCTTCTCACTTTTATTGATAATTACAGTAGGAGAGTATGGGTTTATTTTCTTGAAAGGAAAAAAGAAGTGTTTGAAGTGTTTCAAAAGTTTAAGCCATTAGTTGAAAATCAAAGTGGTAAAACAATTAAATGTTTAAGGACATATAATGGGGGTGAATATTGCAATTATGCATTTGAGTCATTTTGTGAAAATTATGGTATTAAGATGCAAAGAATAGTTCCTTATACTCCTCAACAAAATGGGGTGGCTGAATGAATGAATAGAAATCTTTTAGAAATGGCTCGTTGTATGTTGCATTTTAAAAGTTTGAACAATAAATTTTGGGGTTTGGTTGTTTCTTGTGCTGCACATATTATAAATAGAATCCCCACCAAAGCTCTCACAAATATCATCCCTAAAGAAGCATGGAGTGGTAAGAAACCTCACATTGGATATTTTAAAATATTTGGGTGTATTGCTTGGGTACACATTCCTGATGCAAAAAGGGAAAATTTAGAACCGAAGAGTCATAAGTGTTTGTTTATGGGTTATAGTGAAGAATCAAAGGCTTATAGGTTATACGATTTGACAAAAAACAAGGTCTTTGTTAGTAGAGATGTGAAGTTTGATGAGCATTCACAACTTACAGCCATTCCTTCTCGCTCTACAACAACAAATGCTTCTCATTTTTTAGATATTTTAGAAAGAAATGGAGACTACATTGATAAGGATGAGTTGTGCACTTCTACAAATGATGAAAATACTAGTGAAAATGAAATAACTAATGCTTGTAATCAGACATTTTTTGTAGGTAGTGATGATGAAGAAGATTCAGCTAGACAAAAGACAAGTAGTGTTGAAGAAATATATAGGCAAGGCTCAAAGATCCAAGGGAGGAATGATAGTGATCTCATGGCCAAAGTATTACAAGTAAATGACCCAAGATCGTATGAGGAAGCTAGAGGGAAGCAAGAATGGGAGCAAGCTATGGAAGAAGAATATGATGCTTTGGTGAAAAATAAAACTTGGGAAGTTGTACCACTTTCCAAAGGTAAGAATGTCATTGGTTGCAAATGGGTTTATAAGACAAAATTTAAATCAGATGGTGCTATAAAAAAATTTAAAGCTAGATTGGTTGCTAAGGGATTTAATCAAAAAGAGGGTGTTGATTATGAAGAAACTTTTGCTTCTATCATTAAAATGAATACAATTAGAATTATTCTTTCTTTGGCTGCAAGTCTTGGGTGGCATATTCATCAAATGGATGTAAAAAATGCTTTCTTAAATGGAGATTTATATGAAGAAATATACATGGATCAACCACCAGGTTTTGTAGATCAAAAACATCCTAATCTTGTTTGTAGATTAAAGAAGTCACTTTATGGGCTTAAAACAAGCACCATGAGCATGGAATGAAAAGATTGATAGGTATTTCAGCTTCATGGGTTTCAAAAATGCAAATTAGATCCAAATCTTTATGTGAAGAGAGTGCAAAATGAAATTATTCTTGTTGCAGTTTATGTGGATGATTTACTCATAGCTGGACCAAATATTGGGTTGATTAATGATTTGAAATCAGATCTTAAAGGGGCATTTCATATGAGTGATTTGGGTGAACTAAATTATTTTCTTGGCTTGCAAATTAGTAGACTTCATGATGGGTTATTTGTCTCTCAAGAAAAATATGCTTTGGATCTTTTAGAAAAAATTAACATGCTTGAATGTAAGCCAGCCCCTACTCCTTTTCAATTTGGAATTAAGCTTACTAAAGAATGTCTTTCCAAGAAAGTGGATGCTACTTTATATAGATAGCTTGTTGGTAGCCTGGTTTATCTAACACATTCTAGACCAGACATTTGTTTTGTAGTCAATCTGGTATCTAGATTTATGCAGGAATCAAAAGAAACTCATTGGTTGGCTGCCAAAAGAATTTTATGATACATTCGTGGCACCATTTACTATGGCATACATTATAGGGTGATCCCACAATAATGGGTTCCACTTTTTGACCAATTTTGACACTGAAATCAATATTTTTGCAACAAACGTCACGTTCAAGTGACTATATCTCCAAAACTATAAATAATTTCAAGATGACATAAACTAGTGATTTTGAGTACTTTGTAACCATATTTTTTAATCTAAAAAAATAATTTATTTATGTCAAATTTTGTTATCTCCTCCGAAAAGTGGTACATAATAAAATTCAATATTTTAAAGAGTGACAGTCTGTTTGACACACATAATTTTTTTTTTAGAAATGATAATGAAATAATTCTTTTAGTGTTAGATTTGTAACATCAATATCTAGAGGATGCATTTGGTTTGATTTATTTTGGTTGAATATTGTATAGTTTATGAAGTTTTGAAGTGACATGAACCATAATTCAGACATACGTTCCATTTGACACAGATAATTTGAAGTCAATTTATCATAAATCTTTTTTTTTAATAGAAAGGTATCTCAATAAGCTAGTTCCTACATATTTTTCAAAAAAAAATTGACCTAATTTACTAATTTTCTCGAGGTGTCAAAGTCGGTTGATGTTCAATTGGTAATGAATCAGTAATGAACCTATAATGAGTTAAACTCATATTTGAAAGTCTTAACAATTAAAATATGTATTAAGATTATAGTCGTTGAAAAGCTTTCTCCGAGAAGCACATTTTGACATTTTTTATTTTACAGTAGGAGATCATTCTCCTGCAATTATGGAAGTCAAAGGAGCAAAAAAAAAGAAAAAGAAAAAAAAGTTATTTTTTTCTCTAATTTTGCATGTTCGCACTAACATGTCATTCGTGTGAACATACTTAGTATGTTTGCATGAATGTATGTTCATGCGAACATACCCCACAGCAGCCGAAAAAATTTGGGGGGTATGTTCGAGTGAACATATCTAATGTCAACATGTTCGTGCGAACAGTCTAAAAATCCAAAAAAGTTGCCATTTGTAAAGTAATTTGCCATTTGTAAAATTATTTTCCATCAACCTGACCTACTGTGCATTGTCTGTCTTTGCCATGAATTTCGTTCACAAAATCGAAGACATCAATGTGGTAAAAAAATTGTACATATAAATTATTTATTTCTTTCTTTCATTAGTGAAGTTGTTTAATGGATGCATTGAAGTTAAATTAAAAATTAGTAACACATTAATGGTGTTAAAAAATATATATTCTTATTGTGTTACTAATGGTCTCCTTGTAGCATGTGGCAATCGTGGGATGAGGACATGCTCATAACAAACTACTAATGTTTGCTTTGCAGGACGTTGTCAAAGACCATTGTGTGTTTGTCAAAATCATGTGTGTGGATTTATTAGATTAAATAACACTTCATTTGGTGCTAAAAATGAACTTTTTATTTTCTGTCTAATGTGTCTACAGTGTTTAAATCCCTAAGAGTTGCATTGGACGTATCCTCTCCCCTCTCCATTCGTGGATCTTGGGTGTAAGAGAAATCCATGTAACTTCTATAGGAGGTCTGCCTTGGACCAAGATACTCGATATTGGGTATGCCAGGGGACGACTTCAGAGTAGTAATGGGCCAAAAGCCAAGTCAACATTCTAGCCACTATATAAAACTCAATTACGGTGAAAGTCATTTTGGCAGTATTGCTGAGTGATAGCTCTCCTCTAGTACCCTTATGGTGCATCAAACCCCAGTTCTCAGGGCTGGGAGACCTTCTGAGGAAGTTTATCACTCACTTGCTAAACAGAATGCCCTTACTGAAAACCATGTTTTAGTGACCAAAATCCTTTCTATCCATTGGCTCAAGGGGTCACCCATACCCATGAAGACATCCTACAATCTCTCAGTCCTTAGTAGAGACAACAGTCCCTTGGGAAGTCATGCCCCTTGAGACGCGGATCTTGGTAGCCCTGAGAAGTGAGTGCGCTATAAGGGGGAGCCTATGGTGCCAAGGTCCTAAGTTGTTCGCTCTGGACAAGCGCGATTGAACTTTGGTTCAAGTAGGAATTCAGTGGATATAGTCCTAAAGCCTAGGTTGTGGTGTGATTGTTCACTTTTAATAATAGCTATTATTGTCTTAATGTGTCTTGTGTGTGTGTAAAACATAATCAAGATAAAAGCCAACATTCAAATTTACACCTTGGAAACTTGCAAAACCTTGTCAAAACAACAAACATTGTGAAAACCTTGTCAAGATTTCACCTAAGCTCAAAAAACCATACATATACATCTATCATTAGCATAATCATATTCCTAAATGTCATTTTTGACTTACCCTAGTGGTATATCCCCCTCATATTGCATTGTTCAAAACCTAGCATCATTTTCACTATCAAACCCTATCAAATTGTTTATCAACCAACTTGTCTTCTTGATCACCTATCCTCATTTTGCACAACCTAAAAGTCATTATCAACCCTAGGAAACCATCCCTTGCATAGTCCATTTTGCATATGCCTACCTTTAGCATCTTTACCAAGTCCAAAACATAACCCTAACTTTCATTTTGCATATCATAATCTTCATCTTGCATACCTTCAAAACAACACCTTGCATTTGCACTTTGCATATGAAAACCCTATGTCATTTAGCATTTCCTCACATTGCATAACATCCCTAAACACTTAAAAATCCCAAAAACACTCATATCTTGCATACCCACATCTTAATTATCAAGTTTTGACCTCTTTTACCAACTGCAACCTTGTTTTACCAACTTCACACTTAATGGGCGAAGTTGGTAGTTTCAGGGCACACTTGGTAATTAGGTGTTTCATTCTAAGTTCTAGAACCCTAATCTGCACTTCCACACCTTGCATTGCATCCCAAGACCTTAGGAAACACTCTAAATCACTCAAAACACTCAAAATTTGCATTTTAGGCACCCTGCAACCCTCTTTTACCAACTGCAACCCTTTTTTATCAACTACACACTTCAAGTGCATAGTTGGTAGTCTAGGTGCACACTTGGGAGGCATAAAGTTCATTTAGGTTTCCCTTCATTGCATCTCCATTCTGAGGTATCATGCCAACACTCACTAGGACACAACCTTTGGAGTTGTCAAATGCAATAATGGCACCCATAAGGTCTCATCAAGAATCAACCATCGAAATCTTCCAAGGTACATTTGAACACATCAATGTTAATCTCTTGTTTGACGAGATATCACCAATTCCTAAATATCCCAAAAGTATGTTAAGACTTGATTTTAGGACTCACATCATTTGGAGCTACATCATTTGGAGAAGAAATGTAATATCCTCCCCTAATTTGAACTTTGACTTGCAGAAATTTAACTTAAGGAATATTGTCAAACACTTTGTATGCAAACTCATAAAGCTGATTTCCTCAATAAATTGCTTTCCAATGAGTAGATTTACAAACAACTATGAAGTGACATTAAAATGCATAATACACATCATATCATTTTCACAAACACTTGGCACACATTCAATAGTATATGAAAAATCTGGAAACTCTTTCAATCTGCTAATAAAGGGTGATTTTTAAATGTAGATGTGCACTTATAGCTACCTTAAAGGCTACAACAACTATTTAGACTTGTATTCAACAATTATTATGCAAAATATCAAAATTTGATAGAAGAAACTTGGAATTAGTTGCCGTAGTATTTTGCAGATGTAGTCGGCCAGCCCTCCAAACTTCTAATTAGCTAGAAAATAAGTAAACTTGATACCAACATTGTTCACGCCATACTGTAGAAAAATACTATTCATGCCGACTGTAACAAAATAATGTTCATGCGGCACTATAGCAATAACTAACTTCAGATCTGCACCTCAAACCCTTGTAAATTTCTTTATGCAAATGCCCCAAATGAAACCCAATGTGTTTCCTGAAGTGAAAACACCCTTGATCCTCCTGACTGTGTCTTCCAACAGCAAAGAGAATGCTATCAAAGAGGGATTCCATCCTCCAAGCCTGATAATCAGATATCCAGCAACATAACATTAATCTTCATCCAAGCATACAAAAAAAAAGCTCTTCCATTTTTTTTTATAGTGTTCTCACAAGAGCTCAATCATTCGTTTTCTCAATGTGGGATAAAACATAACTCCCTTTATGTACCTTATGTCTCCAATGTGTTATAAAAATAAAGGGAACTCTTTTAATTTAGATATTTCCCACAAACTATAGTCTATGCATTAATAAAGTTAAATATTTAAATTTAACTTTATAAAATGGCTTTATCAATGCATAACAAATCTTATCAATGATAAATAAGTCTTCTTGTCAATTTTAAACAATTACCATTGACATACCACTGTGACTGAATGTCCGGCCATGTCCAGGATGACTTACTATAAATAGTAAGTATGCCCAAAGTTTCCTCAGAACCCCTCAGAAAGACCTGCAACTGAAACTGTCTAGGCCAAATGGCCTCTAAGCCCCTTTAATGTCCTAGTTAGCCTATGGGACTGTGGGGAAATAGGCTAACGACAACATCATGCTATGAATGCTAGAAAGGGGACATTACAGTCTGCCCTTCCCAAAATTTCTTGTCCTCAAGCAATTTCAGCTCTGGATGCTGCAATATCTGCTCATTTTTCCAAGTAGCATCCTCGACAGGTAGGTTCCTCCACTTCACTAGATACTCCTTGATAGTCCTCCTACGAAGCACCCTCTCCCTGGAGTCAAGTATGGCCTCGAGAACCAAGATAAGCTTTCCCTCATCATCAAGAGGTGGCAATGCTACTAAAGGCACCACATTGTGACCCAATGCCTTCTTAAGGCATGACAAATGGAACACATTATGCACTTTACTATCTGCAAGCAACTCCAACTCATAAGCTACTTCGCCCACTCTCCTGATTACTTTGAAAGGTCCATAGTAGCGTGGTTTCAATTTCTCTGCTCCACTCTTCTTAAGAGGACTGTCTATACGGCTGTAACATGAGGTACACCATATCTCCCACCTCAAAAGACCTCTCAACCCTGTGCTGATCAGCATATTGCTTCTGCTGATTTTGTGCCTTTTGCAAATTTTCCTTCAAGGATCGCATAATTTCCTAACACTCCTGCAAAGTATCCTTGGCCTTAGGCACCCCGCTGTCCCCAAATAACAAATCCAAAAAATTAGGAGCATCATACCCGTACAATGCCATAAAAGGGGACATTTGAATAGACATATGGAAAGAGGTATTATAGCAGTACTCCCCTAGATGTAGTCACTTCACCCAAGCCTTCTGCTCTCCTGCAATGTAGTTTCGAAGGTACCCCTCAACCCATTTGTTCACTATCTCTGTCTGCCCATCAGTTTGGGGGTGGTAGCTGGTACTCGAAGTGAGCTCTGTTCCACATAACCTGAACAACTCCTGCCAAAAGTGGCTCATAAATCTGTTGTCTTTGTCACTGAATATGCTCCGTGGTATCCCATGTAGTCTGAATACCTCTCGAAAAAATATTTCTGTTGTTTGTGCTACTAAATATGTAGACGAAATTGCAAAGAAATGTGCAAATTTTGTCAATCTATCTACCACAACAAAGATACAATCTCGACCCTGTGCCTTGGGGAGGCCTATGATAAAATCCATAGAAATGCTATCCCACTTCTTCTCTGGTATGGGTAGGGGCTGTAGTAAACCACCCGGAAAAGAATGTTCCTGTTTGTTCTGCTGACACACAGGGCATTCCCTAACAAACTGAAGCACCTCTGATTTGAGTCCTTTCCAAGTGAAGCACTCTCTCACCTGCTAATATGTCTTAAAGAATCCAGGATGTCCTGCCATTGGTGAATCATGAAATGCCCTCAAAATCTTCTGCTTCATAGCAGACCCGGGTACTAAATAAATCCTTTCCTTGTAGATGATCAGATCATTTACGACAGTGTATCGACTATCTTGAATAGCTCCCTCAATAATGCTAGATGCCCAACTATCCTTAGCATATTCTACCAAGATCATCTCTCTCCAATCATCCATGACTATCCCAACAGCAAGAAAATGAGGCCTTCTAGATAATGCATCTGCAACAATATTTTTCTTCCCTTTGACATAGGCTATGTCAAAATCATAGGCCTGTAATTTACTCACCCATTTCTGTTGCCTATCATTAAGGTCCTTCTATCCAAGGAAATGTTTCAAGCTATTATGATCTGTTTTTACTGTGAATCGACTTCCCACTAAGTACTGCCTGAACTTAGCTAGCGCGTGCATGATTGCTAGCATCTCTTTGTCATAGATGCTGTAGGTTCTCTCCACACCTCGTAATTTTATACTCTCATATGTGATGGGATGTTTGTCTTGCATGAGAACAGCTCCTATGCCCTCTCCTGAGGCATCACACTGCAGCTCAAAAGGCCTAGTGAAATCTGGAATGGCTAAAACAGGACATGTACTCATCAGCTCCTTAAACCTGTCAAAACAATCCTGAGCCCTCTCTGACCACTTGAAACTATCTTTCCGTGTCAAATCTGTAAGTGGTGCTGCTATCTGTGAAAATTCCTTCACAAATCTGTGGTAGAACCCACAAAGCCCGAGAAATCCCTTGAGTTGTGAAGTGTTCCTCGGTGTTGGCCAATCCAGAATGGCCCTGATCTTGTCTGGGTCAACCCGAACACTTCCTGCACTAATAATATGCCCTAGATATAGCAACTCTGTCATCCCAAACTCACGTTTACTCATCTTGGCATATAATGACTCCCTCTCTAGAATATTGAGCACTGTATCAATATGCTTCAAATGTTCCTCCCAAGTATGGTTGTATACCAGTATATCATCAAAAAATATCAACACAAACTTCCTCAACTGATCTCTAAACACTCTATTCATATAGGACTGGAAAGTGGCAGTGGCATTTGTCAACCCAAAGGGCATGGCTAAGAACTCAAAATGTCCATAGTGGCATCTAAAAGTTGTCTTCTCCACATCCACCTCTCTAACCCGTATCTGATGGTAGCCGGATCTCAAATCAATCTTGGAGAAGTAGCATGCACCATGCAATTCATCAATAAGCTCATCGATGCGCGAGATAGGGTATCGGTTCTTGATTGTCTTCTTGTTTAGCTCCCTATAATCAATGCACATCCTCATTGTACCATCCTTCTTCTTCACCAATACTACTGAAGAAGCGAAAGGACTTTTGCTTGGCCGTATGTGCCCCATGTCAATCAACTCCTTTATTGCCTTTTCTATTTCATTCTTATGTCTCTTCGGATGGCGGTAAGGTGTGATGATAACTGGCTTAGCCCCTTCCTCTAATTCAATAACATGCTCGATTCCCCTATCCGAGGGTCTCCCTAGAGGTATCTCACCAAACACCTTAGTATGTTTGGTTATTATTTTTTGTACATCAGGTTGATACTCTAGTTTATGCTGCTCTATCATCTCAGGCATTACTCTAAACTCTGCTGCCCACTGCAACTGATCATGTCTAAAGAAACTCTGCATCCACTTGAGTGACACCACTCGAAGTCTCCCATCTGACAAATCTCTGAGCACTATCTTCTTACCATTTTCCTCAAACCTCATTTCTATTTTCTCAAGGTTAAATGTAAACTCTACCAGAGACTTCATCCAGTTCATCCCAAGCACCATATCCTGATCACCGATGTTGACCACAAAGAAATCTCCTGTCATGTCATAATCTCCCAAATGAAGCTGCAAGTTGGAGATTTTCTTGGTACATTCAATTTTGAAGCCATCGGCAACCATCACCTTAAATCCCCTATGCTCCTCTGTATGTAGCCCTCTGCATGTTACAAACTTCTCATCAATGAAGTTATCTGTCGCCCCTGTATCAATGAGTGCCACAACTCTCTGTCCATCCAAGGTTCCCCTAACTCTAAAAGTGACGGCCTCCTGTATACTTGACAACTGAGCTATCGTGCTATCACCGCGTGCTTCCTCCTGTGAAGAACTATCATCATCTCCATCTGATTCAGATGACAGCTCTGAATCTCCATCTACTGACTCTTCGGCTGAAAAGTACTCCATCTGCTTAGCTTTTGCTTTCAATGGACACTTATGTGACAAATCCCAAGGCTCCCTGCAATGAAAACAAAGCTTCTTCTTCCTGAGATCATTAAGTGTCTCATTGTCCAACCTCTTACTTTCCTCCTTAGTTGGCTGAACCTCTTTATGAAAAGGTTTCTTGTCCTTATCTTTCCTTGAAGGGAAACTCTTTGCCTAGAATTTATTTTTTGAAGATGAAGAGGAATCCATGTCACGAGCTTTCTTAATGGCTTCCTGCAAAGTGGGAGGGTTGAGAGCTTTAATCCACCCTCTCAACGGATCAACTAACCCATCCATAAATAGAACTAGTATCCTCCTCTCAGATACATCTGTTACTAACACTGCAAGTTTCTAAAACTCTGAAATGTATGTTTCCAGTGATCCCCACTGTTTAAGCTGAGCTAACTCCTTGAAATGGAGTTCTGGATCCTTCCTATCAAAACGTTCAATTAGCCTCTTTGTAAACTCCACATATGAGGTAATGTGTGCATGTCCCATAGTGACCATACCATGATGCCACCACTCGTGTGGTAACCCATCCAGATGAATTTTTGCATACTTAATAGCTTCTTCCTCAGGAATAGGGTTCAATTGAAAGTATGTGTCAAGCTTTTGAACCCAAGCTCTTGCTGTAGACTTTCCTGAGCCATCATAATATGGTAACTCAAGTCTCCCTACTTTCTTCCGTAGCTCATAGCTCTGGTTCCTGTCATGTCCACGTGGCATATGTTTCATCCGCACATCCATATACTCCCTAAAGGTAATTGCAGCAGTAAAATCTAGCCCTCTGGGTTCCCAATCTCTCCTCAACTGGTCCTGTATATCAGTAATCTGGGGCTCTAGTACAAGCTGCTCTGGAGCTCTAGGAGGAAATTTAGGAATCATGGGCCTTGAACTCACTCTCCTAGCTCGCTGGTGTGCATGATCGAAATTGTTCCCAACTTGTTCATCTCCATTATGTGTCCCATCCTGATCATTTCCATTCTGATTGTTACCATTCTGATTATTTCCTCCACCCATGTTAGCATTCAACCCCATTTGACAAGCCATCATCTGCATCATAAGATCCAATCTCTGATTCTGTTCCTGTGCCCTTTGTTCTACTACTCGCTGACCCTGTATCAAGGTCTCTAATAACTGTAAGAATCTTTCCTCTCCAGGCTCTGGACTGGCATTCCCGCCTCCACCTAATCTTGTATTCCTGTCATCTCGGTCACCCATATTTCTGTCTTGATCAAAGAATACCTCCGCTGTGTCTGTATAACTGGATTCTATACCCCCTTGTACGGATGAACTAGACTGTTTGCTTTGCAGGTCTGAACTCCTACTTTGTCTTGCTCTGGTATTGCGGAAATTATAAGGCCCCTGTCGCATGCTCAAACATAAATGCTCTGATTTTAGTGTTTTGACATTTCATCAAACACTTTCCCCTCTATCCGCCAGTTCCAAATTTCCTATAAGACCTCCACAGGATGGCAGGACTTATAGCTCTGATACCACTGTAATATCCTCCCCTGATTTGAACTTTGACTTGCAAAAATTTAACTTAAGGAATATTGTCAAACACTTTGTATGCAAACTCATAAAGCTGATTTCCTCAATAAATTGCTTTCCAATGAGTAGATTTACGAACAACTATGAAGTGACATTAAAATGCATAATACACATCATATCATTTTCACAAACACTTGGCACACATTCAATAGTATATGAAAAATTTGGAAACTCTTTCAATTTGCTAATAAAGGGTGATTTTTAAATGTAGATGTGCACTTACAGCTGCCTTAAAGGCTACAACAACTATTCAGACTTGTATTCAACAATTATTATGCAAAATATCAAAATTTGACAGAAGAAACCTGGAATTAATTGCCGTAGTATTTTGCAAATGTAGTCGGCCAGCCCTCCAAACTTCTAATCAGCCAGAAAACAAGTAAACTTGATACCAACACTGTTCACGTCGTACTGTAGCAAAATACTGTTCATGCTGACTGAAGCAAAATACTATTCATGCGGCACTATAGCAATAACTAACTTCAGATCTGCACCTCAAACCCTTGTAAATTTCTTTATGCAAACACCCCAAATGAAACCCAGTGTGTTTCCTGAAGTGAAAACACCCTTGATCCTCCTGACTGTGTCTTCCAACAGCGAAGAGAATGCTAGCAAAGAGGGATTTCGTCCTCCAAGCCTGATAATCAGATATCCAGCAACATAACATTAATCTTCATCCAAGCATACAAAAAAAAAGCTCTTCCATTTTTTTTATAGTGTTCTCACAAGAGCTCAATCCTTCATTTTCTCAATGTGGGATAAAACATAACTCCCTTTATGTACCTTATTTCTCCAATGTGTTATAAAAATAAAGGGAACTCTTTTAATTTAAATATTTCCCACAAACTATAGTCTATGCATTAATAAAGTTAAATATTTAAATTTAACTTTATAAAATGGCTTTATCAATGCATAACAAATCTTATCAATGATAAATAAGTCTTTCTGTCGATTTTAAACAATTACCATCGACATACCACTGTGACTGAATGTCCGGCCATGTCCAAGATGACTTACTATAAATAGTAAGTATGCCCAAAGTTGCCTCAAAACCCCTCAGAAAGACCTACAACTGAAACTGTCTAGGCCAAATGGCCTCTAAGCCCCTTTAATGTCCTAGTTAGCCTACGAGACTGTGGGGAAATAGGCTAACGACAACATCATGCTATGAATGCTAGAAAGGGGACATTACAAGAAAGAAGGACATGAGAGCTACAAACAAAAGAGGGGATTTCTAACATTATGTTTGCTTCTTTTCATAGCCAATGCCATTGTCTTTTATGCAGCAATTTATTCTTGAAAAAACAAACTAATATTTTTCCATAAAATGAAATGCAATTTATTTTTTAGGAGAAACATTCTAGTATTCATACCATGTTATTTGTTTTTGATTCAATGATGGCTTAAGAAAGATTTGGTGCTTTGTGACTTGTAAAGAATGTGACTTACAAATTTTAGCCATATTATAATGAAGAATATTTATGCCTTGTTGCAGATGACTACATTCTATTGATTTCTATCAAACAATTTAAAAGTACTAACAGTGACAGACAAATCTGTATAGTGATTTTTTTATCCTGGTTATTGCGCAAAATTTATCTTGAGGCAAGGGATACATTATTATTATTTTTTATTTTATAATGGGAAACAAGAAAGGAAGAAAAAACAAATATGCAAGGAAAAGATCTGATAAAGTAGAACAAAGAAATATTCAGAAGACTGTGGCACGTTATCATCGAATTAAACAAGGTGAAGGAAATGTTGAAGAAGTCTCAACAGAAGTAGTAATTCGTATGGGAGAGAGGTCAGAAACACTCCCTACAGAATCTCAAACAATGAATGTTGAAGAAGGTTCAAGATCAGTCCCTACAGAGGTTCAAATAACAGAAGTCAAAGAAGGGTTAGAACCTTTCCCTGTTGAATCTCAAACAATGGATGTTGGAGAAGGCTCAAGATCAGTCCCTGTAGAAATTCTAGTAACAAAAATCAGAGAAGGGTCGAGATCAGGTGTAGGAACTGGCATGGATGAACTCTTAAATATGGTCCAATCTATAAAGTATGGTATTTCTCATAAGAATTTAGATCATTTACTTAAAATGGATGTAGATAAATTGAGAAAACTTGCAGCTAGTGATCAACCATTAAGTTTGTCTAAGAGAAGGTCAATGAAGAAGAAGATAAGAGAAATTATGACTCAATTTGATAACACTAAAACACTTGAACAAGCTCAATTGCTTTCACTTTTACTTACAAAAAACAAGTTGCAAGAAGCATTGAAATTGCTAGGTGTAAATACAACATCAAAGAAGAGAAGATTTTCTAACATGCAAACTAATTTGATTGAAAATGTTAAACAAGTTTTGAGAAACATAGGAAAACACTCTTGAACTAAAGATAAGTTTGTGGCAAGAAAAGTGATGTTGATGTTTGTTGTAAGTAAAAATATGTCTCAAAATAGACAAATATCTTCAATTTCATCTGAAATGGGTTTTAGTAGGAAAACAATGAGACAATATGTTAAGATTAATTATGGATGACAGTACTATGGAGGGCAACTGGGCAATCATGTGTAGAGCACCTCATTCTGATAGAATTGAAGAGTTATTAAAAAATTTAGTCATATCATTTTGGATTGATAACACTCATCCTTCATCAAATAGTAGAGATGTTATCAGGCATAAGATTGCACCTAGTCAATATGAACATCATACAAAACATTGGTTGGACACAACACAGCATGAGTTATATGTGTCGTTTTGTAATGAACATCCTAATGTAAAAGTTGGGCAAACATTGTTTGAAAAATTGAAGCCATACTTTGTGAGGTCAAACAAAATATTTGAAACTTGTTGTCGTCATCATATTGAGTTTGATCTCCACTATCAGGTATTTCAAAAGTTTATAGAAGACACGTATGATTTTCATGTTGCTCCTCCTAGTAGGAGAAGTGAGTTTATATCATCCATTTTGTGTGACAACATAGATGATACAACTGGTAAAATAAATTGCATCAAAGGATTATGTGAAACATGTGGTGAATTGGCTCTATTTCCTTTGAAAATTGAAAATATTGATGTAACAAAAATATTGAATTGCAAAAGTTGCAAGTATGTCAAAAATGAAACAAAGTTGGGGAAAGAAACAAAAAGGTTAGAATATGTTGAAGAGGAGTTTCCTGTTCTAACATTTATGGACAGATTTAAGAAATTGATTCAACCTTATATTTGTCATGCATTTTTTGCAAAGTGGCAAGCACAACAGTTTCAAACTCTGAGAGATAATTTTTCACTTAGAACAATTGTATCAGTTGTTGATTTTGTAGGGAACTATTCATTTGTTCATCAGAAAGCAATTCAATTAGATTATTACTTTAATAAGCAGATCACTATTATGGTACATGTTTTTTATAGACATGCATAGTTAGATTTGGATGGTGTTCAAAGTATAGTTCAAGCATGAGTAATTATAAAGGAATATCATTTTTATATAAGTGATGATAAAGAACATGACATTCACTATGTAGAACATTGCTTCAATACGTTCTTTCCTTATTTGAAAGAAAGAAACATAAATGTTGATAAACATTATGTTTGGTCTGATGGATGTGCCACATAGTTTAAATCATCTAGACCATTTTATGCATTGTGTAGATATCATCGCATTGAGAATATAAAACACATATGGAATTTCTTTGAGAGTGGCCATGGAAAAGGTGAACATGATGGTGCTAGAGCTTGCATCAAATGTGCTTTGTGAAAGTATCAAATGAATTATTAGGGAGTTTATGTAAATGATGCACATGATGTTGTTGAATGGTGTAAGACTCATTTTTCATTAGATAAGGTTGGGACATCATCAACAATGAGTCGACAGGCACCATATAGAGTCTTCTGGGAGATAATAGGTATGGATGTGTACGTTTGTTTAACTTTTATGCAATTAAATTATAAAAATTTATTGTTAAGTTTTATTTTTGAATTTTTTGAAGTTTAAATTTAATTTTTCTATATTTTCAATTTAACGAACTTTCTAGTGTTAATAGAAAAAACATGCATGTTTGCAAGAGGATAGAAAAGACACCTTCCTTACATTCAGTCATGAGTACAGATAATTGCAATTGGACATTGAAGACAAGAGAATACTCATGTTTTTGTGATAGTTGCATTGATGAAAACTATGAAGAATGCATCAATCAGACACATGGATATATAGGTGCATGGATTTTGGTACCACTTGATGTTACCGATACATTTGATAAAGAAGATGAAAATTTTGATGATATTCCATTGATTTTTTATGATTATAATCATATCTCTGGATTGCTAAAAGTGGGTGAGTATCATAAAAATTAACCTCAACTTTTTATTTAATTATCAATTTCAACTGTTTTATATATATTGTACACATGCATTCATATATACTTGTTATGTAGGAGATGTCTTTGCAGTGATTGTTGAGCCTGGAAATCATGAAGGTGTCAATTATTATTTATTGCGATGTACTGCAGAGAGGAAAATTTTATATGACCCTGAAGAAAGTGATGGAATGTTGTTCCCCATAGGTAAATTATACATATACATGTACGTGCACATATATATTTAAATAAATATATATATCTAGGTAACTTCATATCTGTCAAATTTTAAAACACTTAAATTTGTGGTACAGGTCCTGTTGTGATAGAGGGAACATATTTGAAGCAAGACAAAATAGTCCAACATGGAATACACTTTGTTGATTATCAACCTGACAAGGTTTTTACAATACAACCACCTGGTCGTTGCTACAGGGCTTTGTTTGCATTCAGTCAAACTTAAGCGTGTACGTCACAAGTGGAGACTAGACAATGAAGATCATGAAAAAATATTGCATGTTATAAGTGTACATAATGGTTGATTAGACCTTTGAGATTTATTTTATAATAATCTAAATATCAACTTTGGTGAAATGCGTTTTCAATTGTACTATGGTGAAATTGTGAATATCAACTTTGGTGAAATTGTGTTTCTAATCTGAATATCTGAGTCTTAGTTATCATTAGTTTATTTAAAAACTATAATATTAATTGTACTATGGATGAATTTAATAATTTAACAACTTGATATAAATAGGCTAGAAGTTAGTTCGAACTTACACAATTTCATTATCTATGTTACAATTCTTAAATATCAACTTCTTTCCAAACTATTGAATTTCATCTTGAATTAAATGTTTTTAGATTAATTGTATGATCATAAGTTCTTAATTTTCATTAATTTATTAAAAAATTAGATAATTAGATAATTTAAATTAATTGTACCATGGACGAATTTAATAATTTAAATTTATTTATCAACTTTTTTTCAAAATAGATTGAGTTTCATAAGTGATAAATTATATTTATTTTTCTACTTAATTAGATTTAAGGTTAGGTTCAATTGTACTCATTGTTAATAATGAAATTCAATTAGTTTTATAGTTATGGTTTAACAAGATTAGCATATAAAAAGTAAGAACTTGTTTTTAAAAAGAATTGTGTGAGATTGCTTGGAATCCGATACCTAAAATAGCATCACTACAGAATTTCCCAGCTAAGAAAAGGGTTTCCCTTAATCATCTACGATTCTCCATACTCCACCTTAAAAAGTTTCAAGGAAATTCAAGTAGTTGCAAACAATAAATATGGTGATTTTGTATCATTGTAAAGCAGAACGCATACTTTCTAAGACCACGAAGGTCCTCCAAAAGTTATAATTAAAAGCCATTCGTTAAAAAAGATCAGAAACATTATTATTACGATAAGCTTCCACGACAAACCACTTTAGAGTCAATTCAAAGAAATTCGTTGGACGACTGAAAATTGAACTCTCGTTAAAAAAAAGTATTTTATGATTGTAGACCTTTATAAAACTAGTTTGAAAATGAAAAAAATTACTATTCTTAGTTAGGGCATGTAATCCTTTAATTGGACAATTTAAAATCAGTAGAGAACATTCTATTCTGGTTAAAATCCTTTTCCATTTTTTAAGTAGTCTATTAACGTTGAGCTATTTACAAAAAAAAAGAGCCTACACATTGATCAGGAAAAATTATTAACTGAGGCTTTTGAGTGCATTATTTCTTTCACTTCCATCACAATGCGAGGAAACTCATAAAAAATAGATACAACACAACTTAAATGTATCCCAAGTCAATGAAGAGAAACTTCTGCTCCACCAAAAAATACTCTGACGCCATCATGATATAATGCTTTCAAGACTGATAAATGATATGCAACTGTATCTGTTTGGAATGAATTACCCAAACAATGCAAGTGATCAGTCGAACAAGAAGTTCCATGAGTGTGATCTCTATCAAATCCTAATATAAGCTCTATCTCATGAAGCTTTAGAGGGACGAGGTCACCTAGCCCCACCCATACCAAATTCCACTCTTCACACTTTTGAAGTATATATTTCTGTGCACTATCTTGCAGTTGCCCTTGTGAATTTTGAATCATAACTCTCAGTTGATCAATAAGGACAGTGCCACATCGTCTTGAGTCTATGGAATTCAATTTTGTTCTCTGATCCCATGGGGGCCAATACTTTTTATTTGTGGAATTGCTTCCTGAATAGTCATGGGGGGGAGAGGTTCTGCTTGAAATCGCTCTTCTATTGGAAGGTTATGCACATACCCTCTTGCTCTTCTGGAAGCTGAAAAGAACATTGAGTCCACCAACTCTGGTTCAACACTATTAAATTGTTTAGATATTGTCTTCCAAATATCCTTCCATGCAAAAGCATCATTCTCATAGTAGAAAAAAGGTGGCCCTTGCACGAACACATTGATTCCCTTTGAACACGATCATAAGTTCTTAATTATCAAATTTTGTTTATTAAAAATGATATAATTTAATAATTTAAATTAATTGTACCATGGATGAATTTAATAATTTAAATTCATTTATCAACTTTTTTTCAAACTAGATTGAGTTTCATAAGTGAAAATTAAACATGTGTTATTAAAATTGTAAGATTATAAGTTCATAGTTATCATTTAGGTTAGTTTATTAAAAAACTATAGATTTTAATGTTACTTTATTACATCTATGGTCATGTACTCTTAAAGTTTAAATTAGTTTAAATTAATATGTTTTTTTAATATTATATTTTGTAAAAGTTCTCTAAAATAATGTATTGGCTATTATTAATTGAATTTCATCTTGAATTAAATGTGTTTGTAATTGTACGATAATAAGTTCTTAATTATCAAATTTAGTTTATTAAAAAACTATATAATTTAATAATTTAAATTAAATGTACCATAGATGAATTTAATAATTTAAATTCATTTATCAACTTTTTTTCAAACTAGATTAAATTTCATAAGTGAAAATTAAACATGTGTTTTTAAAATTGTAAAATTATAAGTTCATAGTTATCATTTAGGTTAGTTTATTAACATATTTTTATCCACATAAAACTAATATTTATCTTTAGTAGGTTAGTAATTGATAATGTAAGAAATATGTATCTTTCTAACTTCCTACTAATTGATAATTGATATACATGTACACACGTCTCAAGACCATGTTCTATAGCTATAACACAAAATAATACACATATGTACATATATACACGTCTCAAGAATAAACATCTACAGATCTAATATATCTCTATGTATTTGAAATGCAAACTATAAATTTCAAATAAATACACGTATGTAGCAAAATATAAAAAGTCATATATACGTACATGTGATGGTATCTAACTATTGAAATACTCAATAATCAAATAAATAGTGAAAGTACATGCATGTCATCAAGGGACTGAAATACACATGTGTACATATGTAAACTGGACCTCCAATATATAAATTTGATCTACTACTAGAAGGACCCCTCAAGACACATACAAACAGAACGACCCTCTGATCGAGTCTCCTATACATCCTCTCGCCGAGGCGCATCAACCAAGCCCTACAAATATATATACATATATACATACAAGTGTTAGAGTTCTATCTTTAAAACATATATATACATATGTGCATCATGTACATGTACATTCAAATTAAATATGAACTTTAAACAAACTATTTAAAACTCAAGTACCTGAGCACTACTAGGTGCCTCAATAGAATCATCTCTCATGTACATGATGCCCTGAACCAATAGTATGTGTAACCATGTGCTCAGCGACCTGTGCCTACATGATTTATTACGAGTTAAAGATTAAATTAAATATATATATATATATATATATGAACTAAATTTTTCAATAAATGAACATATTTTTTGATTTCATATATATTTAAAATTAAAATTAAATTATATATGTACCTAGGTCTCTAAAGGTGGAGGATGATCAGCAGACTCCATCGTATCATCTACTGATGCACCTAAGCCTGAAACTCCATGTCTAACTGCTAGTAAATCTAAGTGAAGTGGACTATGTAATTGGCTGGGTACATTTGGTGTAGAATCAGTGCTGCCAGGTTTGAACAAAAGGTCCATGTACGATGAAATACCCAGGCTCGAACTAGTATCAATCTCAAACAGGCCTCGCAACTGCTCACCAAAATCATCAAGACCCTCTACTGTGATATGGACATCTCCAACTCGTATGCTCGAGTCATTTGTAGAGTGTCGCGAGTCTGGTGCCGAATACTGTGAGCTACGCACAGGTGTATCATCTGTCACTGGTGTGGTGGCCTGTGTTTATGGAGCTATGTCAGGGCTCTGATGCTGTCTAACAACATCCATCACCGAGTGTACTAGAATCCTCTGTGTATCGAAAATATAGCTAATAAAGTGCAACATATCCTCCAAAAAATATAGTGCCATATCCATATGTGTTTGATGTCCTGTAAGACCACAAATATCGCCTAGTAGTGGTAGCCCAACAGCTCTATATGCATCATTAGAGGAGGCACCTGAAGTGCTACTAGATGCCTGTGAAGATGGTCGACCAAGTGGATGAGGACATCGACTATGAAGATAACAACTAATAGAATCTGATGTGATACTACCTGTTGCAGATGCAATGTGCTCGATAACGTCAATTGCTTCCCTTTAGGAAGCAATGACGACTCTATCTACAATAGGTGAATATGCAGGAGTCACAAGAGGCATCCTCGGTCCAACAAACTGTCTAAGATCTGCAGGTGGGAAACGATCTACATTGCAGTACTGGTCACGATTTGCGATCCGACCATGCCCCTGTCTACAATAGTAAGGAATATCCAAGTAGTCAACGTTGAGCCCTATACGAAACTCAACGTACAACTGCTGTGCAAAATAAAGGGATATCTAGTCGTTATTAGGATAACAACCATGTGCAGCTACAAATCATGGATAGATCATGCTAGCAATAATAGGGTCTATGCATCGTGTGACTCTGTAGCCTCTCAGCCTACCCCATGTTCCCTCATAAGCTGGAAAGAGCTCTCTCTGGATGATGTCTTTTGGGGCTACCCTCTTGACATCACCGAATGATGCATTTCCTAAAACCTCAGCCCTAAACTCCCTAGATATGGAAGCTAATATGGCAGGAGTAAATGAATGGTGAGCTCTAAACCTAGCTGTCAAATCTTGTAAACTCCTACATATCATAGTACATATGTCTCTATAAAGACCATCATCAGAGGTCAGTATAGAGTGCTGCAATCTACCAACCTCCTACTCTGAAAATGCAAATAAAGCATCGATATCGATGCATGGAGGTGCTACACCAGGACCTCTAGTAGGAGTTGCAGGTGCAGCCTGACATGGAATAGGAGCTGCACCAGGAGCCACGGTAGGACCTACACCACCAAAAGCTGCACCAGGAGCCAAAACATGAGCTGCACGATAAGCCTTACGCCGAGGTACACGACGAGTCCCACCAGAAGCTGCAACATGATCCCCATCATGAGCTACACGAGGAGCCAGATCAGGAACTGCATCAGGTGCTCCAACAGGAACCTCATCAACCTGTGCCGCAGTAGGAGTTGCAGCAAGAACTACATCAAGTGTCGCACTAGGAGCCGCATCAAGCTGATCATGTGAAGTCATATCTGTAGAAATGTATGAAGAGCTAAACTGCCTATTGTAGACACAATTTTTTATTTTTAACATTAAAAATTATACACATGTAATAAAACATACATCACACATCATGGACCTAGATAATCTGTAACACATCTAGACCTAGATTAATTTGCATATAAGTATAAGATAACTTTAAAGTTGAGAGTTTGGTTATGTTTAGAGTTAATTTATTGTTCTAAGATTTTATTATACTTTGGGGGGTATTATTAGAGAATTCAATTAAAGGGTAATTAATTATTTATATTATTGTTAAATGATAATGTTTCGAAGTTTAGGTTTCAAGTTGGGTTACATATATATCATTTAAAACAAGGGTGAATACTTCATATATGTACATGTGTTTGAATGTATGTGCATGTATCTCAAATGTAATTTTTAACAATTTAGGATTAGGGTCAACTTGTTTTAATTCTATGTAAGTTAGGCCTCAATTAAGTTTTGAAATAGGGTTTTAGTGTAATTAGGCTCAATTTTAGGGTAATATTTAAGACCTTATGACATTGTTAGGGTTTACATAAACTTACATAATTTCTAGCATTAAATTTAGGGGTTAATATTAAGGTTCATGGTTAAGAATTTAGGATAAGGGAACTTAGCATATGAAGTTTATGATTTGGTTCAAGATTATGATTTAGGGTATTTATTATCATTTATAATCTTGGGTTTAGAAAGTAAATTTTAAGATCAAGGTTAGGGTTAGGGTTTGGATAATGGTTAGGGTTAGGGTTTGGTTAAGTTAGGGTTAGGGTTTGGATGTACATGTATGTTATATTCATACCTAGATATGCAAATTAATCTACATTCTTATATATGTATAATTTAGGATCTCCCCTTAAGACATGTCATTGAATTATATAGTTAATTATATACTTCTAATTATTAAGACATTAAAAATAATAACATATGTACATTTAAACATGAATATTGAAAACATATGTATGCACATCTATATCTACCACATGAACATATTTACATGTACATTTATGAAATAAAATATACATTTTAATCCACATTCTTATGTATAATTTAGGATCTCCCCTTAAGACATGTGTTATTAAATATAGTTAATTACACTTAGTTATAAGATAAATTAAGATCAATAGTTAACATATACACAAATTATACATGTATAAAAATGTGAATTTACTAAAAACATGTGCATACATCTACTTTTAACCATGAACAAATATACATGTACATCTATGTTCAAAATAAAAAATTATACATTTTAATCTATATTTTTACATGTACAATTCAGGATCTAGACCCTTAAGATATGTGATTTAATTAAACTTCTAAGATTAAGACATTAAAGTGAATTTGACATATATACATTTAACATTAACATATATATATATATATATATATATATATATATATATATATATATAATTTGTTTTCTAAAATTTATATTATTATAAATTTTGTAATGTTTTTCTAATTTTTTTAAAAATATTTTTTCTAATGTTTTTCTAAATTTTATATTACTATAAATTTTCAATTTTTTTTTGATATTTTTCTAAATTTTGTTTTATAAAATTTATATTATTATAAATTTTCTAACGTTTTTCTAATATTTTTTCTAAATTTTTTTTTTTAAAAATTTATATTAAATTATAAATTTTCTAATATTTTTGTAATGTTTTTTCTAAATTTTATATTAAATTCTAAATTTTCTAATGTTTTTGCAATTTTTTAAAAAAATTATTTTCTAAATTTTATATTAAATTATAAATTTTGTAATGTTTTGCTAATTTTTTTAAAAATATTTTTTCTAATGTTTTTCTAAATTTTATATTACTATAAATTTTCAAATATTTTTTTGATATTTTTCTAAATTTTTTTTCTAAAATTTATATTATTATAAATTTTCTAACATTTTTCTAATATTTTTTCTAATTTTTTTTTAAAAAATTATATTAAATTATAAATTTTCTAATATTTTTGTAATTTTTTTCTAAATTTTATATTAAATTCTAAATTTTCTAATGTTTTTGCAATTTTTTAAAAAAAATTGTTTTATAAATTTTATATTAAATTATAAATTCTCTAATATTTTTGTAATTTTTTTTCTAAATTTTCTAATGTTTTTGCAAATTTTTTTTATAAATTTTCTAACTTTTTTTAATGTTTTTTTTTCTAAATTTTTGAATTTTTTTTAATGTTTTTTTAAAATTTTCTTTTTTTTTAAAAATATTTTTTATAAATTTGTTTTCTAAATTTTATATTAAATTATAAATTTTGTAATATTTTTTTATAAATTTTTTAATATTTTTTAAATATTTTTTTACTTTTTTTTCTAAATTTTATATTAAATTATAAATTCTCTAATGTTTTCGTAATGTTTTTTCTAAATTTATTTTATAATGTTTTCTATATAATATTTTTCTATTTTCTAAATTAATTTAAATAAACAATACAAATATTAAATTAACATTTAGATATCTTTTCAAAACTATTAAAAACGTAAATAACATTCAAATATGTTTTCAAAACTATAAAAAACGTAAATAACATTCAAATATGTTTTAAAAACATTTTTAAAATGCATTGAAAACATTAAAATCTACTTTGATAATATAAAAAAATACTTCAAAAACGTTGAAAACATTAAATTAATATTATTTTGACATACCCGATAATGAAAATCAGAACAAAAGTGACAAGACGATGCCGACAGAAGTTGCTCAAGCCACACGTTCGCTCGAACGCCCAATCAACAGTACTCGCCATGAAATGACTTTGAAAAAGTAAAAAAAATGATTTAAAGCACTGGAATCAGCCCAATACATGTTCGCATGAACATGTATCATGCGCATGTTCGCGCGAACATACCCTAATATGTTTGTGCGAACATGCGCATGGTACATGTTTGCGCGAACATGTCTAAGGTGTTTGCGCAAACATATGGCTAATAGAGATTCAAAAATTTGCCAACTTTTTCAAGTTTCCTCATCCCACTAAAGTGGAACCCATTATTGTGGGTTTATCCTATAGTTTGAAGTCCTCAGTTTTTTTTATTGGCTTTATAGATTCAGACTGGGGAGGTGGTATAGATGATAGGAAATCTACTGGTGGGTATATTTTTCAGCTTGGGTCAGGTCCAATTATATGAAGCAGCAAAAAACAAACTACTACATCATTGTCCTCATGTGAAACAGAATATCAAGAAACAAAAGAAGCTGGAAAGGAAGCAGTTTGGATTCGCAACCTTTTATTTGAGCTTGGTTTTGCACAATGTTCAGCTACTCCTTTGTATTGTGATAATCAAAGTGCTATCCAAGTTGCAAATAATCTTGTTTTTCATGCTAAAACAAAACACATTGAGATTGATGTTCACTACATTCGAGATCTTGTTCAAGCAAATTTTGTTAATCTCCAATTTTGTCCAAGTGAAGACCAAGTAGCGGATATATTTACTAAGAGTATGCTTGAGGCCAAATTTTTGAAACTATGGGGCATGCTAGGCATGATTGAGGTGAACATTAAGGGGGGATAGTCATATAATATTCCCCTCTCTTTTTTGTGTTCCCCTCTCTTTTTATGTTGTAAATAGATACTTAACAAGGCTCAATGCCAGGACCTATTCTATCTAAATTTCTTATTGTAATTTCTCCCACTAAAAGATTCTTTAGTGGTAGAAATTAAGGGGGGGTGTTAGAAGTAGTCAAGACAAATCCATGCTGTTATAATTATATCACACATTTCCTATTAAATTGGTAACAAGATAGGAATGTCCTCAATGAAACTAGGTCATACAGCATTATCCACTTATCCTCTAAAAACATCTTCTATTAATGCCCCCATCTCATAGGCTCTCTATATATAGAGGCCATTGCATATGTTGTAAGGCTGGGGTCCCATGGGCATCCACTTGTTTAAAAATAGAGCGGGTGCCGCTGAGCATTTTTAGGAAAATTTAAAGGGGAGCGGTCCCATGGGCATTAGATATAAACCCACTTAAAAAAATTAGCTCCTAAATTGAAGGAAGCGGGTGATCCCATAAATTTGAGAACGAATTCAACTTAAACTTTTAATAATGTTTTATAATATTTGTAATTAATTTTTTTTATGTTATAAATAGTGTACTTTGCATATTTATATATATGAATTCTTTAGAATGATAATTTAAAAAAATTGCACAATGTCTATTGTAATTTATTTAAATATAATAAAATT
This sequence comes from Cupressus sempervirens, assembly GCA_028749045.1. NCBI lineage: Eukaryota > Viridiplantae > Streptophyta > Pinopsida > Cupressales > Cupressaceae > Cupressus > Cupressus sempervirens. The sequence continues at coordinate 764,408,824 of CM053791.1, forward strand.
TTATTGTTTGAAAATTATATGATATTTCACATTAATTTTTTTATGTTACCGAAAGCATATCAAAACAATCTTTAACATCAATACAAGAAGCACCATAGAGTCAGCAATACCAAACTCATATTTCAAACTAACCCAAGAATTTAAGCGTCCTTCACACAATCAACATATTGAGACCTACAGATGGCTTCCAACTCTCTCAATGAATGCAAGCCTGCTACTTCGAGGAACCCAGATTGCCAAGCTTCAATTTTATATCCAAAATGACAATTGGGTTTTGCCGCAACACTATCTGACAGGAAGAGCGGCAACAATAATGTTAATGCTACTCTTTCTATTGGTCGGTTCACGAAATTTGGGCAAGCATGGGATACGCATGAAAGAGGCGTGCTTGTTGTGAGGGCAGTAACAACTGCCGAGAAGCCCAGAAAGCCTTTTACTCCCTAGAGACTGGTGTTCCTATGCAAGAGCGCCCAGTAGTACTCAAAGTGTATCCATTCATCCATCCTTCACCCTCCCCAACTAATAGACCTCTGTATTCGAAAAGAGAGCCAAGGAAAAGCACTCAAAGGTGGCTTCATGCCCCTTTGATTCAACATCAGCGTACAACATTTGATTCTATATAAGATATTGATGCAATGCTCTTTTTGCATTCGAAATTTGTCATCACACAAACAAAACAGAACCGGTACTCCATAATAATATATTATGAAGGATGCCCAATTTAAAATGGTGTTACACAAATGTTTTTGTAAAGTGAAAACCCAAACAGTCAGCGGATGTGAAAACCAGAGAAAAACATTGGGTAATGCCTTCCATTGCAAACAGACAAGAGAACGACTGAAACTTACGGGAGTGAAGGGAATAGGTACATTGGTATACGCTAGGACATTGAAATTTCTTTTATGGTGTGCGACACAGGGCAGAGGATATACTGATCAAATAAATGAATGAACTCAAAGAAATTGGAACAAATCGCATAGAACCCAAGCTGAAAACAAACCCACATAAAAACCTCCAAAAATCAAAATGCACACGCATAAGTCTAAAAAACTGAAACATTTTGCAGAGAACGCATTGTAAGGGAAAAGTAGAAATAATATACATTCATTGGTAGTGGCAAATCAACAAAGACAAAAATAAATAAAAATTAACATGTACCTTTCTTCTACTTGCTGTGTCGTTTTCCTCTTTGTTTTGTGCAAGCACGATCACGCACAAGTAGCATTTGATATATTAAAATTATAAATTGTTCTGTTTAGTTTTTTTGGCGGGATGATTCAGTTTGGAGGCAAAATAAACTGTCGGTTTTTGTCAAGTGGCAGAAATCTTCCCTAAGTTGGTCGGTGGAATAGTGAAGATCATGCATTCGTGTAGGATCTGAAAAAGTTGTTATCTATTTTAAAAGCCTTCAAAGTACAAATACATCATAGCGTCGGTTTATCCAACTTTCGCCGCTACTTTTTTCAAAGAAGAAATTATTATTATTATTATTTGGGTCAAACATGTCGCTATGATTACAGTCCTATGCAGAAATCTTAAATCGCTATGATATCCATTTTCATCCGCCAAACTAAAAAGTAGGAGCTCCTACTTAATAGGAAAAGATTCTGAATTAAGCTTTAGCGCCCCCCCCCCAAAATAATCATGGGACCTCCAGCTCCTTAAATATAGAGCCCAAGTCCCCCCATGGGATCCCTGCCTAAGCAATCGGTTAATAAAATTTTCTTCTCTTCTGAGTGTTTATTTCTGATTTTTTTTATTGTCTAGTATTTATCTTGCTGCTAATATATTAGATCCCTATTAGATATCAGATCTGCTTATTTTATCAGAAGGAAGCCACTGAAAACGTTTGACTTGTAGAAGAAGATGAGTTCAAGCAAAAATTGTAGAAAATGAGTTCGCGCGAAGAGAATGAAGATGCGATTTAAGTTTACAGATGGAAGTTAGGCAACTGTACTCTTAATTTTTTAAAGGAAGACGGGGAGCATATTTGTTTGTTGTGATATCAATGGAGTTGCCTATTTCTACATGTAGATTGGCCTGTGACATCAGTAAGAGAAGGTATAGAAGAATTTGTGGGGATGTTCGTGAATATACGCAGCTGTAGCAGCTGGACGATGGAGTTTCCGAACGATTGCTAAAAATACTTTTCTTAGTTGAAGTTGTGCAATGGCTGTATCACGAAGGTCAGACAGATGCTTCAAATGTAATCAACTGGGGCACTGGGCTAAGGACTGCCCCAATAATTCCACGCAAGAAACAACTCCCAAATTTTTCCCTTGGAAATGACGTTATTCTACCAAAATTGTGCCGCTGTCATAAACAATGTCTCGTTCTCATTTCAAAGAGCCCCGCAAACCCTGACCGGAAGTTCTACAGGTGTTATCAGGTATCAGTCCACTCTGAACAAAAACTGTTTCTCTTCTACATATATTTCATTGTATTTGTTTGTTTCCTACTGTGATGTACTGTATTTTAGACTGCTGTCCGTGCATGGATTAATAGAATGATGACTATTCTCATTTTTGTAAATGAGCATATTTAAATGCATGGAATGCTGATTCAAAGTCTTTGTGCAGTGTAATTTTTTCAAATGGTGCGATGACCTTGAAGCCTTTGCTTCTCAAAACCCTAATCCAAACACTCAGTCACGCTATCTGAACCCTAACGATCATTCGCGAAATTTGAACCCTGGCCTTAGCACTCCATATAATGGCCCGAACCCTAGCCCTACTACTACTTAAAATAACCCTAGCCTTGGCTCTCCTTCATATAACCTTAACCATAACCCTAGCCCTCCCGCCCGAATTACCGTCACTAGTGGTCATGAAGACTCTGGATTGGAGCAACAATTTGCAGCTCCTACGATCCGGTACGCTTGTGACGCAGGGCCTTGCCGAGTTCTCCCAGCTCAAACTGAGAAAAACAAGGGCAGTTGGTTCTTTGCGTGTCACATCAAAAAGGTTTTGGAATTTTCATTTTCTGTTTCTCGTCTTCATGTTACAGTATGCCCTAAATGCTTATTAATAATCATGTTTTTCTGGGGTCCATTGTTAGGGGGAAGGGGCTAGTAAATTTTTCGAATGGTGTGATTAATTGGAGTCAGCTGCTTATTCTGTGAGATCCGAGCCAGAGGACAGTGTGAGGAGAAATGTTGCTTAGCAAGATATTGTCTCGAACGTTTTGAGAAGAGGGGGAAAAAATTGCTATTATTTGTCTATAAACTGGAGATATTGTGTAGAAAGTTTTGAGAAGAGGTGCAAATATTGCCCTTATTCGTCCAAAAACAGGAATTTAACTGGAATTCAGATCCCTTTCCCTTCGGTTGGGTTGTCCATAATTATTCCATACAATGTACCTGGGCAGTTGTGTAAGCGAAAATGGAGAATGTTCGAGTATAATCAGTTTTGGAGTCTTAAGAATGTAGAAGAAGCTTACTCTTGCTATGAATCCTACATCTTTGCCATTGTGGTGGATCAACATCATTTTGAGAAATTCTGCTACTTATGTAAATATGATAAATGAATCACTGCATAATTAATTGCTACTTAGTAAGATGTGGTCAATGCAAATTTTGTGAGGAGCCAATTGTTAACAGTTGAATGTTTGTCGGTAGTAATTGTGTACAAGTTTTAAGAAATTCTGCTATTTATGTAAATATAATATATGAATTACTGCAGGATGAGTCGGTGCTTAGAAAGATTTGGTCAATGCAAGTTGTGAAGAGCCATTTGTTAAATGATATTTTTACACTTGAATGTATCTTGGTAATAACAGTATACAAGTTTTAAGAAATCCTGTTATTTATGTAAATGTGATATATGAATTACTGCATAATTAGTCGGTGCTTAGTAAGATTTGATCAAGGCAAGTTTTGGGAAGAGCTAATTGTTAATGATATTTTTACAGTTGAATGTTTCTTGGGACTGATTGTGTACAAGTTTTTGCATTAATATTTTGGATCAGGAGAAAAAGTCTCCTCGTTTCTTTGTAACCAAGAGCGTAACTCGAGTTTGAATACCCTTCCCTGCCGTTAGATAACTCATAACCATAACACACGCAGCTGGGTACCTTTTGTAAGCAAGAATTGAGTATGTTTGCAGACAATCCAACTTGGCCATTATTTTATTTTATTTTTAAAAACCAATATAAGAAATTCAGTCAGCTAGTTAGCCACTGGCATCCAACTTGGCCATTATGGTGGACAAATATGTTATGAAATTCTGCTTATTATGTAAATATAATATTTGAAAAGTGCTGCTAAAATAATTAGACAGGCGAAGCACGATCACAGGTCTAATCAATTTAAATTTTCATTACAGGGCATGTAAGCTTCTTATTCTGCCGCTCCGTATGCATTATGCTATTAGCAGTTCCGATCTTTTTTTCTCCCGGCCGTTTAGGCAGGATACAAATGTTTTCGTTTGATCCTTGCATATTAATCAGGCTTTCGGGAAATGTGCAAAAGTTGTTTGACCTAAGCTTTTTCACAACAATTCTATTAAACTTGAATTTATCAATTAATTCCCGTTTTTAGATTGGCCATTTAATTTTTGCCAGTGGTTTGGCCACTCCTATAGAAAATAAATTGACATAATTTACGGCTTCTTCATCGAGGCGTCTATGCCTTAGATGTGTTTCCTGCATGCGCCTTTTCGCAGGCAGCTCTTCCAGAAGGCAGATGCCGTGAAGACAGCCCCAAAACCAAGGCAATAACAACTCTCAAATAGATCTAAAAGGGCATCAAAATAAGTGGACAACCCCCATATATGCAGTCTATTGAAGACATGAGTCTAACTACAAACCCAAGCACCTGCCACATTTCTGAATCTTGCAATTTTAAACAGGTATTACCTGACACAGTTATTTTCTGGTTTCCCTTTTTTTCATTGTTAAATTGTTTAAGCAACATTTTATGTCACTATTGGCTTTGTGTTTTAGGAGGTTTAAACTGTTAATCCGAATGCTAAATTTTTTGTCCAACAGTTTATTTTCAAAATTTTTAACTCGTTAATCAGAAGCCCCTGTTTGTCTTTGCCCAGATGATGTGTTGATCAAGATACATTGTGAATACATATATAAGAATTCAGAATCCTTGTTTTGCAGTTTTTTTCTTCATCGATGCGTTGAAATAATTGGTGCACAATTGTTGGTTGGTTATTTGGATACTTTTGGTATCTCTGACTCCCACGTGTTTTCGGAAGTCTTCCACAGGTCTTGAGCACCCGTGGGTCCACAATTGTTACTTGGTTATTTGGATACTTTTGGTATCTCCAGCTTCTACGCATTTTTGGAAGCCTTCCACAGGCCTTGAGCACTGGTGGGTCCACAATTGTTACTTGGTTATTTGGATACTTTTGGTAACCACGCATTTTCGAAAAGCCTTCCACAGGGCTTGAGCACCCATGATAAAAGGAAGCCGAAGTACCTCATTTTCACATCCATTAGAAATCCAAGCAATTTCAAGACATAATTTCTAGCATTCAAGCAAGTAGATCTCCCTAAGACATTCATTTTTTTAAATCTCATAAAACTTAATTGTAAAACATAAACCCAAACTATTAGATAAGTTAAAAAGCATAACAAAATATATAATTTAATATTTAATATGTATTATTGATTAAAAACTTATATAAAAAATTATCTGAAATTAGTCATAAATTAAATATATTTTTAACTAGTATTATTTATATTTATAAAAGAAATACACTCAAATAACCAAACAAAAACCAAAGAAAAGACAATTGAATGACAAGACCATCTCGCCATCACAAAAAAATCATATAACAGGTCGTTGTCAAATTCTAAATTTGCTATCCTATCCCAATTACGGGAATCAAAGTTCTTTGTTATCCATTTATTAGTCCTTGCCTATGGGAACTAATGTTTATGTTTGACCCACTCTTAATTTTTTTTTCTAGCAAGTATCATATGTGTAAAGTTTTAGACTTCATATGTCTAAAGCTTTAGACTGACTATTTTAAAATTTATTTAACAGATGAAAAAAAGTTTTTTCTGATTGGAGGACTATTTTCCTGGGGTATAAATCCCATTTTCTGAACTGAAAAATCTGAAAAAAAATGCAAAAGATAAGAATGCAATTAATATTGTTGTCAGAATTTGTTTAATATCTTGTACGACCAGTGTGCTTCCCTTAATTTCCTCACTCTCGAAAACGTACGTGACCGCCATTAATAGCTGAAGATCCTCTTGATTGGACAGGGCGTACAGACCTTGAGCTCTACCCAATGATTTGGAGGTGGGGTTGGGGCCTTCCATCAAGTGGTCGTGTTGCTCGGTTATAGAATTGTTCCAATGCTATAAGCCATGGTTAATATTTTGAAACTTGCCTCATTTTAATCGTTGAAATGGTATTTTTATCTCTGAGTTTTTGTATGTTTCTAAACCTTCATGTCTTCGGTTCGTTCCCAGCTTCGCACATCGCTTGGAATTTTTAAAATTTGACTTCTTATTATTGCAGGTTAATGGAGAGACCCAAAATACATGTTTTAAAGTCTATCATTAACCATTAACCTCTCAAAAGGTTAATGATAACGTACAAAAACATGTTTTTCTTAACCTCTCAAAAGGTTAATGATAGCTTCCAAAAACACATTTTTCTTAACCTCTATGAGACAGTTATTAACCTGTGTCACATGTAAGTTGTAATAACAAAGGGGTAGTTTTGATTTCATGGCATTATCAAAGAGGAGGCATATTGAAAATTACAGAAGAAACATACTGATGGATTTTGGAAATCCATTTACCAACAAGCTTCAATCGACAGAGGTTACTTCGTTGTGTGAAACATATGACATAATCACAGTAAATGGACAGCTCCCAGGTCCAACTTTGTATGCTCGAAATGGCGACACACTTAGCATTACAGTTTATAACAAAGCCAAGCATAATGGTACCATCCACTCGCATGGAATAAGACAAATCTGCATAGCGTGGGCTGATGGACCAAGGTGCATTACATAGTGCTTCATCCAACCAGGGGGCAAATTTATGTACACTTTTACAATTATTGATCAGAAAGGAAACATGTTCAAGTCGAAGATCTTCATTCGGGCAATGCAAGATGTGAAGACTCATGTCTTATATAGATGGCCCTGATCACTCGTAAAGTAGAATACAATCATTCTACTATCAAGGCCTAAGCCAGTGTTAAGAGATGAAAAACAAATTAGCATGTGCAGTGGTGTGTGTGAAGCAACGAAGCCAAGAAGGAAACTCTGAATTATAGGAGAAATACAAGCATGGATCGAGTCATGTGCTCTGTGCTTTGATCGAGTGAACCATAGAGATAATAATTTTGGTGTATCAGGTTGAACACAACTCCTTGTGTCTTCATTAAAGTATGGAGTCCCGTCCAAGGGAATAGACCTTAAGTATTTGATAAAACGCCAATAAAGACACAACGAGCAAAGGTGGGGAGAGTATCCATAATGCAAGAAAGGATCCTATACCATGCTTGATGTTTGCATGATATAATGGAAAGTGAAGATGAACATCACATCTACACAGGAAACAATAGTATCTATGGTTTGAAAATCAACAATGAGCATGGAGATTCATAGCACCACAATTCAATCAGAATTCATAATTTAATTCACAGTGGGATTTATTGTGAGATGACTATGTTGAAGCCAACTAAGCATTAAGCTCATTGTTTTGATTTTGTGAAGTCAATTGACTGTAGGGCCATGATATCAATTCATATTAATTCATGCAAACTATTTGATAGAATACCCGCTACTCATCACAATCAACTGCATGACATGACTTCATAGAATTCAGCCTCCATATCTTTAAAAGATCCAATTTTGAAGCACAATGATCACATGTTAAAAGGGCCCGATTCATTTGATATAAACTATGTGCACCGATCTTAGTTTGGTGATGAAGATTTTGGTCAAATTTCCATTCGATTGGAAATCTGAAAGTGAAGGCACCAAATCTAAAATTTCATGGAATTGATGTTAGCTATGAATGCAGATTGAAGGATGTGTTTTGAAAAATGCAAGAGCAAGGTACATACCCAGATGGATATACTTTTCCCTTCGTATTAAAAGTTTGTGTTGCTTTATCGAATGTGCAACAACGCAGGGAGATTCAATATCAGATTGTTAGAAGTGGGATTGATTTGGATGTTTTTGTCAACAGTGCGCTTGTTGGCATTTCCGCTAAGTGTGGGTGTTTAGATGATGCACGGCAAGTGCTTGACAAAATGTCTTAGAGAAATGTGGTTTCATGGAATGCGATGGTTGCTAGCTATGTTTGAACTTTAGCTCATGTATATATCAGAGGAATCAATAAGGATCGATTATTGAATCATCTTCTCAAAATATCTAAAGTCCAAGTTTCAGGTCATATAGGTTAATTAACCTCACCCAAATCATGTATTTGAGGGTAGTTATTAACCACAGTAGGGTAGTTATTAACCTCTGTGTCTATATAAGGGCTCTTTTTGGGCTTTGTAAAGGGACTTTTTTGGCTTTGGAAAAAGGGAGCACTATGCTAAAATTTTGATTAGGAGATGATATTTGGAAAGTATATACAAATTTTGTCTTTGTAATCATAAATTCCTCTTGAGTTCTTGGTGCAAGAAAATAAAGGAACGTGCAATTTGAGTTCTCTTCTTCCAAATCTAAATTGTTAGAAATGTTGATTCTCTTTGTAGTGAGCATTCTCACGGTATGGTGTAGATGTTTACGAATCTGTAGATCAACATTGTGCTAGTAATAGTTTTCAAGCATAGATCTTGATTGTTGTTATTAACAGTTTTAATATAGTAGTTCAGGAAAGCCTTGGAGTCGTGTGGTGTATTCGTCATCATGAGCTTTCTCACCTTTTAGTTTTAGATTCTTTATTCGAAAAGTTTCAAAATCATATCATACGAGGGAGCTGCCCCTCTAAATGCAGAGGAAGGCTGCATACCAAGGGCCTATCCAACTGTTGTGAATGGTTTGCCACACACTCCGTTGGGAAAATTCTACTGTGACAAATCTATTTACTAACAGATTTATGGTGGATGGAAACTAGATCTAGGAGGGATTCATCCATCTTTGCTCTGAACTTTACAAAAGATAAATGAAGAAGATGGTAAAGATAATCAATTTTTCTCTAACAAACCAAAATCTTTTTCAGAAGGAAGTTTCACATGCGAGCATAAGGAAGAACTTGATAAGGAAAGTGATTCATGTCAATCGAAGATGGATAGTGGTGGTCAAAAAGGTGTCCCCATGTTTACACCTATTGCTCATCAAAATTATACTTCCATTGATCCCAATCAGGTTGAATTTTTAAAAAGCTTCTATGGCAATGCACGCCTAGATCCTAACAAAGTACATCCTTCTTTACTTCAAATGCTGTAAGAATTTGAGAAAGAAGACCCATGCAAGAATTATTTTCTTGATAAGAGAACATCACCAAATCCAAATTTTTCATCTAAATCTTCATGCATGAAAGAAGACAAAGGTTCTATGTCTAATCAAGGAGATGGTCAAGAAATGGTGCCTAAAAAAGAAGAAGGGTTTTCTAATGTATCAAGGCATGACTGTGAAGATTTCCAAATCCACGAGAAATTATTAAATCATCTTGATCCTAATGAGAAAGAAAAAGAAATATCAAAATCTTGGGAAACTACACAACATTTAATTGAAGATGAAAATGTGGATCAAGGTGAATTTCATATTGCTTTTATTCCTACTTGGTGCCTAGATGCTTCAGATGATGACTTCCTATGCAGAGAAAATCTTCCCATCATCCTTCCATGATCAGTTGAGATGATGAATCTATTGACGACATCAATACTTTAGATGTCATGGAACAATCTGAAATCACTACCATTTATGGAGATAAAAGTAGCCATGGACTTCTACAAATATTTTCTTTCCTTGAGGAAATGGAGACCTTAACATTTGATGATATTGATGAACTGGTGATTAAAAGATCGGTTGATGAAAAACTTAAAAATCAGCTTCTAGAAGAAGAAGATGAACCATGTAACCTTAATTCTTTATCATGCATGCCAACTTCCACATTTCATGAAAGTTGTCCTGGAGAAGAAATGATGATTCAAAAGGACATAGATGTCATTGAACGTATTGAAAATGAAAGCTATATGAAAACTAGTTCCTTTGGTATTTTTCTTGTGGCGGTATTGAGCTGTAAGGGATTACAAATTGTAATCAGGTTGTAATCACTAGATTGTAATAAGATCGGACTTGCGGTTTGGTGGACGTAGCCCAGGGATTGGGTGAACCACGTTAAACCTTGGTGTCTTGTGTTCATTTCTGTGTGATCTTTTATTTTCTGTTATTGGTTATATTTGCATGTAATTTTTATTTCTGTATGTGGTTTATCCTAACAAGTGGTATCAGAGCGAGGTTGTCTTTCAGTTATCCTCTGCAGGAAAGTTTCATAGTTGAGTGGGAGTCTCACGGTTGAGTGGGAGCAATGGTAGATAAGGGTAAGCTGAGGGTTGACAAGTTTAATGGGCAAAACTTCTAGTTATGGAAGATGCAAAGGGAAGACTATTTATATTAGAAGGATTTATGGAAGCCGTTGGAAGGCAAAGCCAAGAATCAAGGAACTATGTCAGAGGCTGAATGGGATCTTTTGGATAGAAAGGCACTTGGAAGCATTCGGTTATGCTTGGCACCATCAGTGGCATTTAATATTACAAAAGCAAAGACTACTGAAGATTTGATGAAAACCTTAGCGACACTGTATGAAAAGCCCTCCGCTTCAAACAAGGTATTTCTCATGAAGCATTTATTTAATATGAAAATGGCAGAAGGTGGATCTATTGCAGATCATTTAAATGAGTTTAATACTATTACTAGTTAGTTATCTTCTATGGGCATCAATTTTGATGAAGAAATTAGGGCTCTCTTGATTTTGTGTTCTTTTCCTGAAAGCTGGAATGGCTTGGTAATGGTGGTGAGTAATTCTGTTCCTAGATTTAGTACCCTAAAATATGATTATGTGATCGGTGTTGTTTTGAGTGAGGAAACTCATAGGAAATCCTCAGGTGGATCTACATTAGGAAGTGCTTTGAATGCACAAAGCAGGGGTAGAATGACTAAGAGAGGAAGTAACTCTGAAAATCGTGAGAAATCAAGAGGAAAGTCAAAGGGGAGGAGGTCTCAATCGAGAGAACCAAACGATTGCTGGTACTGTGGGAAACCAAAGCACAAAAACCAAGATTGTTGAAATTGAAAGAAAAATGGAGATAAATCAGATGGAGACAAGGAGGCAAATGTGGTAACAAATCTGAAGAGGATGCTTTGCTTTTGTCTTTAGAAAGTGTAGATGATTCATAGGTTTTAGATTTTGGTGCTTCATTTCATGCTACACCTCATAGAGGTTATTTCATTGATTATATCCCAAGGGGATTTTGGGCTTGTTTATTTGGGGGATAATGAACCCTGTCAAATTGTTGGAAAGGGAAAAATTAAGATTAAGTTGCAGGATGGGAATCATTGGCTACTACATGAGGTAAGACATGTTCCAAGGATGAGTAGGAATTTAATTTCAGCAGGGCAACTCGGTGATGAGGGTTGTGCAGTTACTTTTAACGATAAAAAGTGGAAGGTTTCAAAAGGTTCCCTTGTAGTAGCAAAAGGTGTGAAAGTAAGCACCTTATATCTTTGTATAGGTCATATTGTTCCTTATACTTTGATTGTTTTAGAGAAAAATGAATGTTTAGGAACAATTGCCGCAGTTGAGTAGGAAGAACAAATAGCTACTATAGATTCTGATACAACACTGTGGCACAATAGACTTGGGCACATGAGTGAGAAAGATATGAAAGTACTTCATTCAAAGAAAGTTTTACTAGGTTTGAAATGTGTTAATATGGATTTTTGTGAAATTTGTGGGTATGGAAAACAAAAGAGAGTGAGTTTTGTAAAGACTGGGAAGGAAAACAAAAAGGAGAAATTAGAGCTTATGCATACAGATGTATAGGGACCAGCTCAGGTATCTTCCCTTGGTGGCTCTCATTATTTTGTTACATTTATTGATGGTGCAACTAGAAAAGTATGGGTTTATTTTCTTAGACAAAAATCTGATGTATTTCAAACTTTTAAGAAATGGAAATGCTTGGTTGAAAATGAGACTGGTAAGAAATTAAAATGTCTTAGATTTGATAATGGTGGTGAGTAATACAGTCATCAATTTGAAGATTATTGCTCCACTAATGGTATTCGTAGACAGAAAATTGTTCCAAGGACTCCACAGGAAAATGGAGTGGCTGAACGCATGAATAGGACTATAATGGAGCGCGCAAGGAGCATGAGGTTGCATGCTGGGTTGCCCTTACACATGTGGGCAGAGGCTGTCAATACTGCAGTATATTTGATTAATAGAGGTCCCTCTACTCCTTTGGGCTATGGTATTCCAGAGGAGGCATGGACTGGTAAGAAGGTGAATTATTCTTTTCTCAAGACCTTCGGTTGTGAAGCTTTTGCTCATATAGACTCTGAAAATAGAACCAAGCTAGAAGCAAAATCAAAGAGATGTGTCTTTGTTGGATATGGCATTAATGAATTTGGTTATAGGCTTTGGGATTTTGAAAATCTTAAAAATTTTGGAAGTCGAGATGTCATATTCAATGAGAAAGTGTTGTACAAAGATCTGTTGCAGTAACATGAGAAGAATGAAGATGATTATGTAGTGCTGGATGGTACTCCAAAAGCTGTTGTTCCAACCATTCCTCATGATGTGCAACAACTGCAACAACAAATACCACAAACACCAGTGAATGTTAGATGGTCAACGAGGCAAATTAGACCTCTACAAAGATTTTCTCCCTCTTTGTATTCTATTTTACTTACTGATGCTGGTGAACTTGAAAGTTATGATGAAGCTGTGCAGGTGGATACTAAGATTTAGTGGGAGTCTGCAATGAAAGATAAAATGGACTCTTTGCTCAAGAATAAGACATGGGATCTATGCAAGTTGCCTGCGGGTAAAAAGGCTTTACAGAATAAGTGGGTTTACAGGTTGAAAGAAGAGGAAGGAGGTAAGAAAAGATTTAAGGCCAAGTTAGTTGTAAAAGGATTTTCACAGAAAAAGGGAATTGACTTTGATGAGATATTTTCTCCTGTTGTTAAAATGACTTCTATCCATACTGTTTTAAGTCTTGTGGCTATTGAAGATTTTCATTTAGAGCAGTTGGATGTTAAAACAACCTTCCTTCATGGTGATTTGGATAAAGAAATCTATATGGATCAACCATAGGGATTCAAGGTCAAAGGTAAGGAGAACTTAGTGTGCAAATTGAAGAAAAGTTTATATGGCTTGAAGCAAGCACCTTGGCAATGGTATCTAAAATTTGACAGGTTTATGCATGAGCATGGCTATAATAGGTGTCATTTAGATTATTGTGTTTATTTTAAGAGGTTGGATGATGATAGCTACATTATTTTATGTTCATTTGTTGATGATATGCTTGTAGCTGGGTCTAACATGGATCATATTAAGGGGCTGAAACGCCAGTTAGCACATGCATTTGCTATGAAGGATTTGGGGGTAGCAAAACAAATCCTTGGTATGAAGATTTGCAGAGATAGGAAGAACAGAACATTGACGCTATCTCAGGCTGATTATGTTGAGAAGGTGTTGCAACGTTTCTCTATGGAGAATGGTAAAGCTGTCAGCACACCTTTACCTGGTCATTTGAAATTGACTAAGGAGATGTGTCCTAAGACACAGGAAGAGGAGGATAAGATGTCCAAGGTACCCTATGCTTCAGCTCTAGGAAGCTTGATGTATGCTATGGTATGCACTAGGCCAGATATTGCCCATGCAGTGGGAGTCGTTAGCAGGTATATGAGTCATCCAAGATTTGAGCATTGGAATGTTGTCAAGTGGATTCTCAGATATTTGAGAGGAACATCCAATAAGTGTTTACACTTTGGGGGCTCTACTACTGATTTATAGGGCTATGTTGACTCAGATTCAGCAGGGGATATTGATACTAGGCGGAGTACTACAGGTTATGTCTTTACTGTTGGTGGGGCGGCCGTGAGCTGGGTTTCTAGGTTACAGGATATTAATGCTCTATCTACTATAGAGGCAGAGTATGTTGCTGCTACAAAGGCAGCCAAGGAGATGATATGGCTTTAGTTCTTCTTGGAAGAATTGGGACATCCTCAGAAGGATAATTATTTGTTCACCGATAGTTAGAGTGCCATTCATCTTGCAAAGAATTCAACTCTGCATTCTAAGACCAAACACATATAGTTGCGATACCATTTCATTCGGTTAGTTTTGGAGGATGGATAGTTAAAGCTAGAAAAGATACATACCAATGACAATCCAATAGATATGTTGACAAAGGTTGTAACACGGGAGAAGCTGAACTCCTCTTCAGCTTCAGTTGGTCTTTTAGACTAAACATGAATAAAAGAACAGCAGAGTCCAGAGTGGTTTGATCCAGTGGGAGCCTCATGTGGTAGTGGTCTTGCTACAAGATCAGTCTCCAAGTGGGAGATTGTTGTTTAGTGTGGAGCCTAATCAGTCCCCAAGTGGGAGATTGTTAGATTGTGGTGACTGATCAAGAAAGTATTATACATACTATTCACCATTCGTAGATTCACCACTAAAGTTATGGCTAATTATGGCCGACATGTTATAACCCTAAAGCAGTTTAATACTTGTATAAAAGGGTTTAGGGTTGGGTATTTTTTAATTATGTTGTGATGCGAAATTGGTTCTTGCGACGATATTGAGTTGTAAGGGATTACGGATTGTAATTAGGTTGTAATCACTGGATTGTAATAAGATCGAACTTGTTATTTGGTGGACGTAGCCCAAGGATTGGGTGAACCATTTTAAATCTTGGTGCCGTGTTCATTTATGTGTGATCTATTATTTTTTGTTATTGGTTATATTTGCATGTAGTTTTTATTTTTGTCCGTGGTTTATCGTAACACCTTCATGTCTTTGGCTCATTCCCAGCTTCACACAACACTTGGAATTTTTAAAATCCGATTTCTGAGCCTCAAGTTATTGCAGGTTAATGGAGAGACCCAAAATATGTGTTTTCAAGTCTATCATTAACCATTAACCTCTCAAAAGGTTAATGATAATGTCCAAAAACACGTTTTTCTTAACCTCTCAAAAGGTTAAATGATAGCGTTCAAAAACACATTTTTTTAAACCTCTATGAGATAGTTATTAACCTATGTCACATGTAAGTTGTAATAACAAAGGGGCAATTTTGATTTCATGGCATTATCAAAGAGGAGGCATATTGAAAATTATAGAAGAAACATAGTGACGGATTTTGGAAATCCATTTACCAACAAGCTTCAATCGATAGAGGTTACTTGGTTGTGTGAAACATATGACATAATCACAGTAAATGGATAGCTCTCGGGTCCAACTTTGTATGCTCAAAATGGCAACACACTTAGCATTACAGTTTATAACAAAGCCAAGCATAATGCTACCATCCACTCACATGGAATAAGACAAATTTTCACAGTGTGGGCTGATGAACCAAGGTGCATTACAAAGTGCCCCATCCAACCAGGGGGCAAATTTACGTACACTTTTACAATTATTGATCAGAAAGGAAACATGTTCAAGTCGAAGATCTTCATTCGGGAAATGCAAGATGTGAAGAGTCATGTCTTATATAGATGGCCCTGATCACTTGTAAAGTAGAATACAATCATTCTGCTATCAAGTCTTAAGCCAATGTTAAGAGATGAAAAAAAAAATAGCATGTGCAATGGTGTGTGTAAAGCAACAAAGCCGAGAAGGAAACTCTGAATTATAGGAGAAATACAAGCATGGATCGGGTCATGTGCTATGTTCTTTGATCAATTGACTGCAGGGCCATGATATCAATTCATATTAATTCATGCAAACTATTTGATAGAATACCCGCTACTCATCACAATCAACTGCATGACATGACTTCATAGAATTTACCCTCCATATCTTTAAAAGATCCAATTTTGAAGCACGATGATCACATGTTAAAAGAGCCCGATTCATTTGATATAAACTATGTGCACCAATCTTAGTTTGGTGATGAAGATTTTGGTCAAATTTCCATTTGATTGGAAATCTGAAAGTGAAGGCACCAAATCTAAAATTTCATAGAATTGATGTTAGCTATGAATGTAGATTGAAGGATGTGTTTTGAAAAATGCAAGAGTAAGGTACATACCCAGATGGATATACTATTCCCTTCGTATTAAAAGTTTGAGTTGCTTTATCGAATGTGCAACAATGCAGGGAGATTTAATATCAGATTGTTACAAGTGGGATTGATTTGGATGTTTTTGTCAGCACTGTGCTTGTTGACATTTACACTAAGTGTGGGTTTTTAGATGATGCACGACAAGTGCTTGACAAAATGTCTTAGAGAAATGTGGTTTCATGGAATGCGATGGTTGCTAGCTGTGTTTGAACTTTAGCTCATATATATATCAGAGGAATCAATAAGGATCAATTATTGAATCATCTTCTCAAAATATCTAAAGTCCAAGTTTTCAGGTCATATAGGTTAATTTTGTAGAGGTTAATTAACCTCACCCAAATCACGTATTTGAGGGTAGTTATTAATCACAGAAGGGTAGTTATTAACCTCTGTGTCTATACAAGGGCTCTTTTTGGGCTTTGTAAAGGGACTTTTTTGGCTTTGGAAAAAGGGAGCACTATGCTAAAATTTTGATTAGGAGATAATATTTGGAAAGTATGTACAAATTTTGTCTTTGTAATCAGAAATTTCTCTTGAGTTCTTGGTGCAAGAAAATAAAGGAACGTGCAATTTGAGTTCTCTTCTTCCAAATCTAAATTGTTAGAAATGTTGATTCTCTTTGTAGTGAGCATTCTCACGGTATGGTGTAGATGTTTACGAATCTGTGGATCAGCATTGTGCTAGTATTAGTTTTCAAGCGTAGATCTTGATTGTTGTTATTAGCGATTTTAATTTAGTAGTTTGGGAAAGCCTTGGAGTCGTGTGGTGCATTCATCATCATGAGATTTCTCACCTTTTAGTTTTAGATTCTTTATTCTAAAAGCTTCAAAATCATATCATACGAGGGTGTTGTCCCTCTAAACACAAAGGAAGGCCGCATACCAAGGGCCTATCCAACTATTGTGAACGATTTGCCCTGCACTCCGATGGGAAAATTCTATTGTGACATATCTGTTTACTAATAGGTCGTCAATCACAACTATTGATCTGAAGTAAGTGCGCTTAGTATTCATTGACGGAGCAGATGCCACCTCAACGGCCATCACATTCTTTCCTAAAACTCTCTCATGGAAATAGAAATGCAACTTGCTCACTTTTTCTTTCCCTATTTTCAACTTCGATGCTGCCATCTCAATAGGTTGTGAGGCAAAGATGATTACCAGTGCAAATGCTAGACAATGTCGATGAAGCTCCATTATCTCGAAACATTGCAGTATTCAAAGATAGGCCAATAGCACTTCTTTAATATCCGCTTTGTTATTAGTCCCCTTAACCAAAAAAATTACCAACCCGTACTTTTTCCTGTTATCTCACAAACATTACTCCACTTTCAATAAATCAAATCTTTTAGGGCCCATTTGGTGACAACAATAGGAATAGAAAATTAGAATAGGAAATAGGAATGGGAGTCAGAGTAGGGAATGGGAATCGAAAATGACAATCCCATTCCTGTTTGGTTCACCTAAAATCTATTTGAGAATTTGTTTAACAATCCTTCTATTTATTCTATAAATTCGTCAGGCAGGCAATGGCTTCTCTGACTTCTCTTTGCTGCAATGTTACACAAATTTCTTCTTTCCTACTCAATAACTCAATAAGCAACAACTTCCCCAGATCTATGGCTTCTCTTTACCACTTCTTGCAATCAATATTTTTAGGGCTTTTTTGCTGCTGTTGCATGATGTGGAGGATTTCATTGCAAGATTTCACAGCGAAATGAAATATCAATGATAGATATCTTTGTTGCATTACGATGAGATGCTTGATCGAGGTTCCTGATGCTGATCTGTCAGATTCAACGAATTTTTCTGGCTATTCCTATGATCCACGTTAGTTTAGTTGTAGGGGTAAATTTGTTTTGATGTGCATTTGAGCTTTTATTTTTTATTTCCAGCGGATTTTGACTAGAGTTTCTTGTACATAGCTTGTTTTTCAAAATGGAAATATAAGTCTACGCCAATTAAAAATTACCACATTTGGGAATAACACATTGCTTATAAAAAAAACTTTGATTCCTAAATATCATTCATATCGATTCGATGTGTTGTGTCTGTCTTCCACATTAGATTGATTTACAAAATGTATGAAGAATCCTCTAGCCAAATCCTATTCTCCATTCCAATAACTGATATTTTTGGGAATGGACTTATGCTCATTTTTGGCTAAAATGGGAATACATAATCCTCTTCCCCATTCCCATTCCACACACCAAACAAATAATTCAAAAATAGATTATAATTCTCAATGACCATTCACATCATATTCTAGTAACCAAATGGGCCCTTAGGACATAAAAATGACATCCCTCTCCCACATATGGAAAATATACAAACCTCATTTGCTTTGTTTAAGAGGATTTTTTTGGGAGTAACGAAGGAGACACAATGTTTTGGATCATTTATTTAATGTTGTTGGATGATACCAAATGTATGCTTATTTATTGTTAACATTTGATTTTTAGCAAATAAATGAATATATGGTTTAGTTAATAAAAAACACTTTGTATTAAATAATATACTTTTAGTTATTTACATAGTTTATTTATGGAAATATTATAAATATAAGAATTGGTTTTTAAGAATTTATAAATATTGATGAATTATTTTTTAATAATGCTTTAATATGTGGATAAAGATTTTAATTTATGTTTTATAATTTATTATGTGAAGAGGTGTAACTAGTGATAATATAGAGTGAAATATAATTTATTAGTTTTAAAAGTAAATTTCGTTAAAACTAAACTGTTGAGAACCTAAGAATTATTAATAAAAAAAATACATTCCATTATAGGTGTTTGGCCTCTAGCTATTCCGTTTTCAATACTAATTAATTTAATGAATTATAAATAATTTGATATAGCCAAATAAAAAATTATAATATTTTATTTGTAAATTAGTGTATTGAGGTTTAATAAATATCAAATATATTTGACAAAATAAGTGCATTCTGATGTTTGTTTATTATTTCTACTTGTATATGACCTTGCTCTCTGATGCAAAGATGTTCTAATTCTTATTCTCTTTTAAATACAATGAACAAAGTTGTGGAGGCTTCATACAACTAATGAAGTTTCAATTGTATTAGTATTATTAAATTTGTTCACTCTAAGGATAATTGTATACCTGTAGTTAGCTTTATTGTAGTCACCAAAAATTAAAATTATTATTAGAGTTAACTTTGGGGAGGTTGCATCAAACGCATCACTAACAACTACATCTGTCACTATAACCCTATAAGGTAGGGACTCCTTCTCACAAAGAGCTCTTATTTTAATACATATAAACAATGGAAATTAAACTTTTTAAGTAAAAACTTTTATTTCAGTGCTTTGATTATATCATGACGTTTTATTCTTTTCTTAACTCGTGCAATATATACTTTCTTCTATTCTTTAATTTAATAATAATTAGTGCTTTATTTTTATTTTTATTATTAGTCCCTACATGTTCTGTTATCCCCCACCTCGATGGCTATTAATTTTTGCCGGAAGAACCTATGTTATTTTAAAAACTTTTCTAAGCTCTGATTTAAATAATCAATTATTATGTATTAATTTTGATTTTCTAATTGGTGCTTGGACAAATTCTTGGGTTTTATGTCTATTTTTGTTAGAAAATATTTAAAGGTGGTGGTGATTCATATATTAGAAATGCTAATAAAAATAATTTTCGGCACAAAATCCGTCTATTTGGAAAGGAGTTCAATTTCAATGAACAATGAATTGAGGCAAAATCTACAGGCACCATACTTTCCGGATTAGGGGCACAAAATATATAGTTTATTTTCTCTCCACACAATGATCAAATAACTGGAGCTATTCGATTTCTACATTTGTAAATTCAATCTTAAAACATTTCTACTCTTTCGTTTAGAAATAAAGATTCAATCTTGAAAACATTTGTGATGTCAAAGATTTGATCATGTTCATGTGATTTCAGTTGAGACAGTGTTTAAATCTAATAAGAATTGTGGTGTAAAAAATTATAAATATTTAGTAGCTATAGACACTACATGTCTTCCCTTATTTAAGATAAATATAAATATAAATTAAATAACCCTAAAATTTCATTGAAATAGTTTTAATTTTAATTTGAGTTACTGTTACTCAAACATTTTATAGAGATTTTTTAATTATATTAATTAATTAGAAAGAGAGAGATTAGTCTCAAGAAAAATCAAACTTTCTCTCTCCTAGTACTTTTCTCTTTCCACGTACTAAAGCTTGTAGAGAGAAGTACGGGGTTTGAGTTGGAGTTTCTTTCCCATTTTCACAATTCTCTCTCTCCACGTACTTTTCTCTCTCCACGTACTCCAACCTTTAGAGAGAAGTGCAAGTTTTGGTTTTGGGTTTGGGTTTTCACTCTCTCATCCAACTTTTCTCTCTCCACGTACTAGCCATACTCTTTCTCCCCGTACTCAAAATTTTTAACCTAATCCTAACCCGAACCTCCCAACCCAAACTTCAACTTTAAAGCAATCACCGGCTGGAAATCAAATTCACAGATATAATCTTGAAGACTAGTTTCCTCACAATTATACCGACATCATTTGGTCATCTCAAAGGATTCGACATCAAACTCATCTCATGGTAGCACTCACATTCTCTTGTGACGAGATGAAATATGCACATTTATTGTTTGACAAAGTGCTGAAGATGAGAATGGGAATAGGCTGTAAAAACTAAGGTGATGACAGTGGATTATCATATTGATAAATGAGTGAGATATAATAATCATTGCACATGGGAGCTAATAAAAGCACAAGCGTAGCTCATGAATTTCTTGGTGTATTGGCAATATACAAATAATATGGTGAGGGGGCATGCAAGACAAGGCATATGAACTATTTAATCAAATATTCTTGAGTCAATAAAAGCTACAGGCATGATTAGGCACAGGAGCCATTCAATCCAAGCTCTACATCCTCAATTTGACCATGAACCAAGGCACATAAACGTTTGACAGAAATCTCCAAGCTAGCGGATACACTAAAAAATGTGGAAGCATAGCTCATGAACTATTTGATAAAATGGATAACCTAGGTGTAGTACTAGGGAATGCAGCGATTGATGGATATGCGCAAATGGGCTTGTTGAAAGGGCTTTGGATACTTTTAATGCAAATGCAGTTGTTAGGTGTCTAACCTAATGAATTCACCGTTGGCAGTATACTCCCAGCTTGTGTCAAAATGGGAGCTTTGGAACAGGGTATGACCATTCATTAAAGCATAATTGCAAATAGACTTTCATCATAAAGCTGTAGTTGCGAGTGCTTTGGTGGACATCTATGCAAAGTGTGGAAACATAAAGAAGGCACACAAATTGTTTGGTAGAATGTCTAAATGACATGTAGTCACACAGAATGCAATGATCACAAGATATGTATGGCTTTCACAAGGCCCCTCTTTCTGAGATTGCCAAGAGACATTTCGACTATGCAGACCCAAATCCCAAGAAGCCGCAGAATTCATCAGTTTTGAAAATGGATTGTCTGCCTCATTTAGCCTAGGAAAGTCACAAGGAGGCTTCAGTTTCTACAAATAGGGATAAAGAATCGTATGGCACAAGGAGAAGTAGGTGATCGACTTTCAGAAATATGTCTAGAGCAGGAAAAAGCTTGGGTTCGGTTGGTTTGAATAAGTGTCATGTTAAGGTTCGAAGGACTTCTACAATAAAACCTATTTTGAATGGAGTCATATCCTAGTGCAAGTCTCAACATGCATCAGAAGAAATTATAAGAGAAGAGAAACTCCCCAATTTTGTGTACTCAACTTCGTGGGCTCACTTCAATAAAAAAGGAAGCTCTAATTAAAATAGATACAAATTTTTGGATATTTCATGAATGGTTCATTGGAAATCCTATGCAAAGACGCACACAAAATGTAAATTCATAGATAGATAAGATCACCATTTGGAGAAATACTTGTGGTCGTGCATGCAAGAGGGATATTTTGCGATTTATAGAGAAGTGTTTGGAAACATGGTACTTCCAAATACTTGTGCTCATAGCCGGTCTCTTGAAAAATGCATAAATTGCATTAGATTCATTAGCGATATGTATGTCGATTTTGGGCTGGGTATACATGGTTTCTGTTGGGTTTAATGCTACTGCTAGTGTTAGAGTAGGTAATGAGCTTGGTGCTAGGAACCCCAAAGCAGCAATGTTTTCAGTGATAATGGTGAACATGGTCTCCTTCTTGATATCACTGATGTTTGCCATTACTGTTATGATTCTTAGAAATGTCATGAGCTATGCCTTCACAGAAGGAAAGGAAGTGGCAGATGTTGTATCAGAACTTGCTCCATTTCTTGTTGTATCTATTATTTTCAATAGTGTACAACCAGTACTTTCAGGTGTGGCTGTTGGTTGTGGATGGCAAGCTCTTGTGGCTTACATAAATGTGGGTTGCTACTATATTATTGGGATACCTTTGGGATGTTTGCTAGGTTTCAAATTTGATTTTGAAACAAAGGGAATTTGGTCAGGAATGTTCGGTGGAACAACCTTACAAATTACAATTTTATTGATCATCACCATTAGAACAAATTGGACAAAGAACTAGAAAAAGCTTCTCTACATTTATCCACGTGGGATGTTGAAGCACATGATATGGATCAAGGAAGAATTTTCACATTATAGCAATTTTGTTGGTTGCTTTCTCGCTCTTATCTTACAAGGCTACCTCAACAAAATTAGAATCGTGGTCTTTTCTCTGTAGTATATTTTAATTACCTTATAGCGAAAAGTGACTTATGTCACTTATTGTAACTAGAGTTAAGATCTAGAGTTTTTACTCATATGAAATTAGAGTTAGAGTCAGTTTTCAAACTTATTCCAATTTCAAAACTCTAACTTTTGAGGTAGTTACGAACCCGAAAAGTTGGTTAATTTGGATTGGCTATAAATTCCTAAAAATCAATGTAATAAGGGACTTTTTGGACTTGGATACATGGAACACTTATGCTCTGATAACAAAGCAATTTTTGAAAAATGTGTACAATTGTTGTTTTTGTAATAAGTTATTTCTTACTTTCTTGGTGCAAAGAAATCAAAGAAGTACATTTGGGCATTCTCTTTCTAAGAGTCTGAATTGTTGAGGTGTTAATTCATTTATGAGTATTTTCATGGTATGGTGTGAGTATTCATGAATGGTCAATTAGCATTGTGTTGGTGAAAGTTCTCAAGCGTAGTCCTTGATTGCTCTCATTAATAGTTACATCATATTTATGAAAATGTTGAAGGCGTGTGGTGCATTCGCTATGAATGGTTTTCCTTCCTATTTTCTAAAGTTCTTATCTTTTCTGAAAAATCTAAAATTTCATCTTACGAAGGAGCTGTCCCTCTAAATGCAGAGGAAGGCTAGATATCAAAGGCCTATCCAACTGTTGTGAACGGTTTGCCACACACTTCGTTGGGCATATTCTACTGTGACAAATGTGTTTGCCAACAGTTACATAATCATATCAATTACAAAAATCAATAAATTTGAAAATAAAAGTATACTATTTTAATCAAATTTCTAGAAATTATTATTATTATTATTTTTCTATATAATTTTTATAAATTTCAGTTTTATTTTTTTTCTTCTTATACCACATAAGGCAGGCATACAATTTCTTCTATATAATTTTTAATGAAGGTTTAGTTTTTCTCGAGGAACATATGGATTTCACCTTTTTTAAACATTGTTTCTCCCATTCAACAAGACTTGATTTTTTATGGAATGTATGTGAACCTTCAACTTTAACAATAACCCAAAAGCCCTTTGGCTAGTTTAAGAATTTATAATATGATATCAATATATGAAAATATACATACATACTAAATAGATAGGCAGACTATTTAGTAAACGCTCCCCTTATTTCTTACCCTGTAATTTCTGATCCCAGTTGAGCGCAGTGTCTGAGTCTTCCAATCTCTTTCCTGGAATGACCAACCGGCCTTACCAAGCCGCCGATCAGGGAAATGTGGGTGATTTTAATGAACTCACTAAGCGTGGAAATCTCAATGTTCTTCAAGAGTTTGTACTTCATATAGCACTTTCTCACGTTAGTCTTCAATTTATAAAAAGGCTGCTACAAGCGGTGTACATAGAATCAGTACAGAGGGGCGTGAATTTCTCAGAGTGAAGAATTCACATGGGAATACTACACTTCATCTGGCAGCCTTGTATGACCATCACAAATTGGTGGAAAAGTTAGTTGGAGTAATGGAAGGAGATGTGGAGGCTGGTTCAAAATAGTGAAGGAAACGAAGCTGCAAAGGAGGGTAATCATGAGATTGTGGGGGAACTAGTGAATCGTGATGTTGGTCTGATTAGGGTATTGAATCAAAGGGTGAAACGACTCTGTTTATATAGCTTCGTAGACAGGTCATGAAGATACTGTTGAGGCATTGTTGAGTCCCATCATCAATAGTGAGGGTGAAAGAATCATGGCTGCAGAGAAGCCTTGAAATTATATTATAAATATTTATTACACAAACTTATCAAATCTATATACTATTTTAAAAATGTAAATATGGTACTAATATTTCAAACTCATAGCTAACCACCACAAAACCCTTTTATTCTTTTTGGAGCTCACCAAATTGTCTTGAACATAAGGACATAATGTCCTAGTTTCTAGAAGTTTAGGTATTACATGCCAATATTGTTAATTTCCCACTTCAAAACAATAAAATAATCTCTCCAAAAAAATCCGGAAGAACCATTTTCCATGTCTTTATATGCTTTTGCCTAATTCTTATTTCATTTAATCACTCACTTTGCTCTATGATTGTTTCTCTAGAAGAAGGAAGATTCCTGTGATTCAATCATGTCACAGAATATTGCACCCAAGAAATCAACATCGACATTATGTTGTTTTACAATAATTGAGTACCAAAATAAATAAAAATTCAATCAAATCACTTACCCATCAGTGTCCATTCTATACTCACAATCACACATTTTTTTCCAATGTGTCCAGAAAACAGTTGCAAAAATTTAAGAAAAGGTAGCTAAAAGACAATTGCAAAATCATTATATCACTGATCCTACAAAACCAATTAAACATCAATTAAATTTTGATCGACCCTTTACAAGTATTGCCAATTATAACAAACTCTACAAACTAAAAGTCTATTTTACTTCATATTCTACGCTATTCAAAGACGTTATATTCAATAGCAAAAGTTCACCTTATAGACATCTAGTTTTCTAACATTACAATACTAATATGTTACAGATCATAATGAACTCAATCACAAATCTTCTATAAGAAATTCAATCAAAAGATAATAGTGTATTAATATTTTCTACAATATCCAAAAAAATGGCCAGCACAAATCACAATGAAGTCCAATCGAATAATAAACACATCAAGAAAGAACCCACATATAATTAATTTTAAAAATTTGAAACATATTAAAAATGAAAATATTTATGGATTACTACAAACTTGATAAAGAGTGATAGAGTGAGAAGCAATAAAAATACAAATCACTTGTCAGCGAGCAAAGCACGAACATCAACAATGTGATCTCAAAATGATAGAAAAACATCTAGACTGAATGCATTAGTATTTTATCACAGTTAATTGTAAACCAAAATAGCTATGTAGAAACGAGATTGCACTAATTTCTGCATTTATTAAATAAATTAAATTTCATGGAACAATTGTCACTTCAAGTGCACTAGACTTGTACAACTACAAATTTATTTAAGTTATATTTTCTATAAGTTATTGGAATTTGGTGCTAGATACTAAAAAAATTTTTGTAGAAGAAGATGAGTTCAAGAAAAAATTGTAGAAAATGAGTTCGTGCAAAAAGAATGAAGATGCGATTTAAGTTTTCAGATGGAAGTTAGGCAACTGTGCTCTTAATTTTTTAAAGGAAGATGTGAAGCATGTTTGTTTGTTGTGATATCAATAGAGTTGCCTATTTCTACATGTAGATTGGCTTGTGATATCATTAAGAGAAGTTATAGAAGGAATGTTTGTGAATATACGCAGTTGTAGCAGCTGGACAAGGGAGTTTCTGAATGATTGCTAAAAATACATTTCTTAGCTGAAGTTGTGTTGTTGTTGTAAATAAGTATTTATTATTTACACTTTACTTAAATTTACTTAGGTTAATGCATTATTTTATTATTTCTTTGGTCAGACACTTAGTAGTTTGCATACTCTTATGAGTTGTCATGTTGACAACACTGGAGTAAGAAACTCTAATTTAGCACATGGTGTCTACAACACTAGAGTTTACATAATTAATTGAGTTGTCATGTAGACAACACAATTCTTTGCACTCCTATTTTAACACATGGTGTCTACAACATAATTTTGCATGCTACACCTTTGTAGGCTTATCCTCTCATTATCGCACTTACTCATGTGCTTAATGGAGGATAATCCACTCCTGGTGGACATGTGCTTAGTTGTATGACTTATCATGTTGTTGACTCCTAGGCATTCTTGAAGCATTCCAAAGGCCTTTATATACAGACACTCCTAGTGTACTTTCACATCAATTCATATCAATATATTGAATGAATATCATATCATCATTTTGATCATACTCTTTTACTCTTAGAAACCCTCCAAAATGAGAAGGTAAAACTGGGGTGGGGATGACACCCACAAATTATCACTGCAGCAATATGTAACTGTTTGAGGTTACAAAGTTTGACCACTTCCAATGGTCTGCCCTGTGAAAGGCCTATCTTGTTAAAGACTTTTCACCCTATTAAAAGCGACTTGGTCAAAGGATTTACAAACATTCACTTGGAATGTTACCCTGTTAAAGGATTTACCACCTTGTTGAAAGGCTTACAACATGGCTATTAAACCAACCTATCATCATAGGATGTTCATTCCTAATACAATGGCTAGAGAGTATTAGAAAGTCTTGACCTTAATGACTTGCAATCTTCAATTGCTGATTCCAGATCCTTGTTCTACTCTATCTGCTGTCTCTGTTCTAATCCTTGCTTGATCTGATATGTCTCTCTTCGAAACTCTGATACTCTGTTCTTAATCAATTGAATTCTGTAATGGGGTGACCGCAAGAAGTTGGGTCGCAATTTCACGGAAGTCAGATCCGCGAAATTGTACTTACCAGAAATGGGTACCCGAT
The DNA here is from genome assembly GCA_028749045.1 of Cupressus sempervirens. Taxonomy (NCBI): domain Eukaryota; kingdom Viridiplantae; phylum Streptophyta; class Pinopsida; order Cupressales; family Cupressaceae; genus Cupressus; species Cupressus sempervirens. The sequence goes on from CM053791.1 coordinate 764,436,169, forward strand.
TTTTAAAGAATTGGGTACCCATTTTTAAAATTAAGCTTTGGGCACCCGAGCCGAATTTCAAAAATCGGGTACCCGATATTCAAAAGCGGATCGAGTGCCCGAGGCGTTGAAATATTGGGCGCCCGATAACTTTTAAAAATTGGGTACTTGATTTGGAAGACTTTATTTAACCCTCTTTTTTGGCATTTTTGAGGTCATTTTCATGACCTCAAAAACAAGAGCCTGATTAGAGACGTATACAGGAGCTTGATTTTCAGCCCTACCGACCACCCCCTTGCTACTAGTTTTCGATATACCAGGTATTTTAATATTTTTTGTACTATTTTACTTTATTTTTTTCAATTTTCAATTTAATATGTATGTTAATTTATAGTTTTTTTTTTCATTTTTAATATACATAAAATTGTAAATTTACATTGTTAATGAGTAGATGTTTAAATTTTTGTATTTGTTAATTAAAATATAGTTTCATAAATGTTTATTTAAAAAAATATTATTTTAGATGTTTTGAAATGTATTTAATTTATGTATTTATTACAATGTTGAATGATTAGATTAGATGTAAATTCATTGTTTAAACATGTAATTTTACAAATAAATATAACCTTGACCTAGAACCATATAACCTCGACCTAGAACCATATAACCTTGACCTTGTTTTAACTATAACCTCGACCTAAATTCATTGTTTAAACTATAATCTTGACCTAACCATATAGTTATGTACAATAAAACCCTAAACATATATAACTAAGTACTTAATCACATAACAACCCACCAAGGGATCCAAACAAAAAACTTCTAGTATTTAAAATGATTTTACTTAAATTGTATTGTACTTTGTTTCATGGATCAAAAATGGATGATGTAAACTATTTTATAAATGTATATTCTTTTAGCCTTTCATACCCTGTGACATGTACAGTGGATGATTGTGCATTCCAAATTAATCTGCCAAGTGGCATTCAGAACAAATGTATATAAATTATTTAAATGGATTGAATTGAAGTAGTTAATATTCTTTCATGTGGATGTGTTATTTATTTTACTTTTAGTACTTATAATTATTTAAAAATGAAATGTAAATGTGCTCATTAAAGAAAGCAATCTCTTATGTTTTTTATAAATGTAAATTATTGTATGTATGTTATTGCTTGCTTAGTAAAACTTTTGATTAGTTCTTTGGATCCCTTGGTTGGGCGTCATTTAGGATTAACTATAATGTCAATTTGTATTGAATTTAACTCTAATCATAACCCTTACTATCATCTTAACCTTAATCTTAATTTGCTAAAACCTACACCAGATAATATATAAATAATTAAATAACTTTCCTATCTTACCTTGAGTATTAATTTTATAAATGTCAAACCCTAAAATTGTAACCTTATTTATGATTTAAACTAAATTATCCTAGAGGAGCATCATATCTACATCTACATGTCATGTACATGTGAATCTAAAAACATTTGTACATATCTAATTACATCATTTATTCCATAGGAAGGATTTAAAACTTTCATTATATATATTATCCATACATATCATATCAAAAGAATCATATAGAGATATGTCATTTACGACATGTCCATCATAGATAATCAAGAAGGGTACTTAGGTAAATTTATATATATTTAACACTATATATTATAAGAAAAGAAAAACACCATATATAGGAGCATCTCATGTACATAAACTAAAAAAAATTACCATGACACATGTAATGAGATCAAATAATATTTGTAAGATTCATTGCATATAAGTTATCAACATGTATAGGGGTGATATAATCGAAATATCAAAAAATGAGTGATATCAAAGCATTATATCTTAATATTTAACACTAAAATAAACTAACCCCTGGGTTAACCCTAAACCAAATTGAATATATCAAACTAGATTGAAAGGTAACCCTGGCCCTTAACTAATTAATATTATACTTATAAACCAAATTGAATTAAACCATGATCATAAACCTAATTATATATCCCAACTTAACAGTAGAAACTTTGAATTTAACTTTAAATCCTTTCCCCAACCATTAACCAAATTGAACCATTACCCTAAGATTGAATGAAGTTAAACGTTGACCTTAAGACTAAACCAAATCACCCTAAACTAGAACTCAATAATATATTCAACACTTTAAAACAAAATTCAAACCTAACTTTTTTGAATTAATGTTGGTTTTTAATCTAAAAGCTCTAACTATAATTCTATATCTAAAACCAAATTTAGCACTTTAAAACTTAATTCAATTTATTAACTCTTGTCCTAATTGAAACCTAAGCATGTAAACCTAATCAAACAGTACAAACCAAATTGAACCCTAATCCTAAAACTAATTAAATATTGATATCAAGGTCTCAAAATGATACATCATAAAAAAAATAAAAGAGACTTGAATAAATCAGGCATCTAATTAAATAACCCTCCCTCACCATCAAGAGGTGGAGGTGTCCACATCAGTGCGAATAGGAGCCCAAACTACACCCTTGGATGCTTAAGAATATATCTAAAGAAGTGAATAACTTGTCTTTCCACTGGATGCCTAAACTTTTATATCCTAAGTGAGTATTCATCATGTAATATCTAATTAGGAGGGTATTGAAGCACTCTAACACCCCAATCCCTAACTAGATAATTATGTTAGGGTGGACTAATTTCTATTTATCTTGGGTTGGAAGTGCCTAAAAGCTTTTTTTGGAGACTAGAGATTCCCCTATTTGTTTCCTATTTTCCTGTATGGGTAGCCTAAATGTTCATTGCCTTTGCAAAATGGAAGGCCACATAACAAAATATTGCCTTGTTCTATAAAAAGAAATACCCACCCCCCTAGTGATATATAGTAAGATCTTTTTCCTAATTTTACTATCAATTTTGTTGGTTAGAAGACAATGATAGTTCAAAATGATTTAGAAGATAGGGATAAAATGAGAACCATCATTCCTAGAATGAAGATGCATTATTCCTTGATAAACCCATTTCTATCATAAATCAGCTCCTCCATCCAAAAAATTAGTAATGAGAAATCCCTACGTCAAGTAATCAATGTAGGGCTCATAAAATTGATCAAGTGATCAATGGAGGGCTCATAAAATTGATCAAGTGATCAATGGAGGGCTCATAAAATCCCTAGGTCAAGTAATCAATGGAGGGCTCATAAAATTGATCCCCAAGGGGAGATAAGAATCTCATTAAAAATTAGAGACATGACACTCCTAAATACATATCATACAAAATTATTGCCAAGGTCTTAGCCTCTAGACTAGAAGATATCCTACCCAAGATCATTAACCCTACACAAAAGTGTTTTGTTAAGGATATTTATGTATATTGGAGAACTTGATAACCTATTGGAAGACTTTGGATTGGGAAACATTTCCAGGATAGAGTGTAGGCATGCTCAAGTAATTGATTATGAAAATGTCTACAAAAGGGTGGAATGGAGTTTCACTATGATGATGTTGCAAGCCCAGGATTCCATCCAATATTATGTCAAATGGTGTCCTCTCTTATGATTGGTGTTAGGGTTTTAGTAAAGAAATTAATGGGGTTAGATCATAATTTTTAGGACTCTCTAGATCAATTATGAAAGGGTCTCCTCTTGTATCCTCTTTATTTTTTATTGTTGTTGACTCATTACATTATCTCCTTAGAGATAACCAATTGTCTCTAAAAGTTAGAGGATCTACTCTCCAAATAATCAATAAGTATCTAACCTATAGTTTGTTGATAATATTTGTATTCTTTTTAAGCTAGAAGAGTGCAACATGTGTCATTTAATGATCAAATTGGACCTCGTTTCTTTGTATCGGGTAGTAAGATTTATGTCTCTACATCTATCTTATTGGGGCTAAATATTGAGTCGCCTACGTTGTGTAGTAAATATGGTATTGGATGGAGATTTCATAATTAAGTGGTTAGGTACCTAGGGATTCCATTTGTAGTAAACCCTAACATATAAATGAAATGTGTCTTTATATCAATAAGAAAATCTTTGGAAAACTCAACAATCGGAACTCTAATTATCTCACTTTGGTTGGTAGAATTCAAGTATGTTAAAAGATTCTCTCCTCATATTGGGTGTAAATTTCTCTTCTTCCTGCTCATTTTATTTAAATCAGTTTGGTCTTCTATATAAATCTATTAGGAACATTTTGTGGTCACATGGAAAAGGAAATATGAAGAATCATGCTACTAGGAGTAGTTCACATAAAGAAAGAAGATTAGTAAGTTGGAATGAAAACTTTAAGAAAGTTCAAGGGATTACTCTGGCAATAAAATGGATAGCCAAAGCTTCATAAGGTAATGAATTATGGATTATGATTCGAATTAGGATTATTATATGGTTAGGGATAGGATTCACATGTATTAGTTCATTACCTAACATGATCTACACTTATAGTTTGCATTAAAAAGTGGATAATATTTAGGATTCAAACTACAATCATAAATATTTTTTAATCAAATCATAATTCTATCTCTAAGCTTTCATTCTAATTGTAACCGTAACTCTCATCCCAACACCATCTATTATATATCCTATAAACAATAGGACCATAATAAATATCTGAAACCTAAATATAATTCTAACTAAAACCATAATCTTAGGTAAGTTCCCTAACATTAAAGGACCATAATCATTATAATAATCCTAAGCTTAGCCATCATGAAAACCGTTAACATAACAAAATTGTAAACCATAACCTTGTCATAATCTTAACTTTGTTTCATCCTGAGATGAACATATAATCCATAATGAGTTCATACAATCCCCCAGTGTCACGAAATAAGTGTACATGAAAGAAAAATTAGCTTGGTGGCTCCTGTTTTAAGAAAAGAAACCTTGAACTAACCTAGATATATTTTTTTGGACTATTATTTTACGATTAGACTTAAAAATTTGGTATTTAATGTTTAATTTGACTTAAGTGTTTAACTTTATTTATTTAATTGATACGATTTTAATTAAGATATGTGCATTTATATAGATCTAGTTGATAAATTTTAGATTTAAATTTTATTAAATAGTAATTTTTTCATGTTTTATGTTGTGATGTGTTTTTATCATGATTTATGTTTTATGTTGTTTAAACATATATGCAGATTATATTTGATGGACCCACCACCACCCCCTCCCCCTCCCATACCCCCGTCTCTGCCCCCTCCATCTCCACCTCCACCTCCACCTCCACCTCCAACTCCACCTCCACCTCCACCCATACCTCCACCACCCACTGCAGATGAGCTTTGCGAGACCATGAGGCTTAACCTCAATGACCTCATGCATGATATAGAGGCTATCCGACATGAGAGGCACCCCCCGCCCCCCAACACCCCCCCCTTCCCCCTCACCTACTACATCTTGCAGATAGCATGCAAGGCATGATTGACTCCATCCATCATTTTGATTCAGACATTGATTCATTTAGATCATGGAGGGAAAGCATGCATGCCTTCTACTCTAACAACTTATCATACAGAGAGGTTTATAACCTGCATATAGGTAAAGGGAATTTTCAACATTATTTTGTAAACCCTAAGATGGGTGAAGCAATTAGTGATAAGAAGCCTCGCATTTCCATTAGGTGGTGTACACATCCACGTATAGTAGCACATTTTTGGGAGTGGTGGTGAATGGTATTTAACCATCCACCACACGCTAACCATGAAGTGCCCATGTAGTTCCTTAGGAATTTATGGGTTGAGTTTGAGTTGGGTTTGAAACCCAACTATTTTGATATGAAAGCATTTCAGGGGGTTGGTAGAGAGATGCCTCAGGATAGGCCCAGGGCAAAGCTGAGTGATAGAATGAGAAACCACAGGCAAGCTGAGCCCTTTGTACCTCTTCCTGCGCCTGTTGTGCCTACTTCTCACCATCATCAAGAAGTTTCATATGCTTTTATCCATTTGAGTTCCCTTTCGAGAAATTTAGTACAGCAGTGGACGCAGGCAGTACATGCTCCTCCACTTGGACATGTTTGTACTAGCTATGGAGGCATATGCACAAGCCCCCAGAGCGATCTTGGTGTAGCACACGATGACCATTATGCTAAGGGTGCAGATTTTGATGATGATGTATATGTTGCCCGTGGTGATGGTAGTGACAAGATAGACATGTCATCATTTCTTGACCTCATGCAGTAGGGAGAGCCTGGAAAGAGTCAAGAGCAATAGGTAACATTTTAATTTTAATATAAATATAAAGTACACATAATTATTTACTTTCTACATACATGTGTAATTGTATTAACTATATTAATTTGTACTTTTGAAATAACAGAGGATGGATGATATTGTTCCTCCTAGGAGGCAGTATAGTCCTTGTTCGAGACCTACAGACATTGGCATCCCTTATACGGTATGCACTTTGAATTACATTGTAAAAATGTACATTCAAATTCAATTTTAATAACATGTGCTCATATGTTCTTTTTATCTGATTTCGTAGGGATTGTCTGCATCTACACAGATTGATGTTAGTACAAGTCCTACTCCAGTTACCATTGAGGCATAGCCTCAAATACATGCGGTATGAACTTTTGATTGAAGACAAATAATTTGTATTATTTTTATGTATGTACATTATTATTAACTTATAATCTAAATTTTTTAGACTCACATGTATATATATTTTATGTGTTTTGATTTTACGAACATGAGCCATATCATACTCATCCATATAGGCCTCGGTATAGTCTATTTTTGACTCCATCTTATGATTATCATGCTAGCATACCTGCAGACACATCTGTGACATTGGCTACCACTCAGGTATGATATATATATTATATATACATGTTAAATTTATAGTGTATAAAAAATGTAGTGTACAAATTATGTACTTTGTAATTATTCATGTATATTTAATTTTGACTAAATGTTTATGTATCCATAATCTTAGGACTACATCACTACGACTGTTGCTGAGAGCACAAGACTTAGCCAGATGGAGGTACCTACATCGTCATTTGAGGTCAGTATTGTGATTTATGTACATAATGTATAGTTCATTATGCTCTAAAATCAAATTTAAAAATATATGTATTGTAAATTACAAGACCTCACCACTACTGCATTTGGTAGTTTTGATAGTGCGCCTCCTCCTGTTACTAAGGGACACTCATCTCATGTGGTATTTATTTTATTATGTAGTGAATATTTAATTTATTTGCAAGCTAGATTTTGAGACCCATTTCAATTAAGCATGTACATGATTAGACGTGCCTCATGTTACACAGGGTGATCCATCTACCTCACATGGTGTCCAACATGATGAGATGGCCCATATTACACATGATGATCCATCTGATTCCTCTTCGCATGGAGTAAAGAGGACATTCGATTAGATAGATTAGGTTTTGTTGGCACCTATAGATTGTGTTTTTATGATGTATATTATTTATGATGTATACACTTTGTGTTAGGATAGTTAAAATTGTATGTTAGACCATGTATTTTTTCACTTCATAGATCATGTTATGATGTATGTTAGACTATGTACTATTTTTTTATGACTTCTTATCATGCTTGTTTATGTAGTATATATTATTATGTTTAACCATGTTTTAAGTATATTCAAACCATTTTCTTTATTTTGACATATTTTATTCATGAACATATGACACATTTTGTAAGTATATATGCAAGATGAACAATAATTTTAACTATCTATAGAGCATTATTGGATAAATATCACATCAAATTTATACATTGAGATTCATACAAATAAAATTGACCTACTAGATTAAAAAATGTATTGATAACGTACCTAACAATGTATCATAAGTGATCTTAATGTGTTGTTTGGTAATGTAAGACTCATTATCACCTAATAAGACCTATTATGTGGTAGTAAACATATGAATACCTATCATAACCTATAATAGACATAATGACCTATTAGGACTCCTATGTCCCCTTAAGACACACATGTATGGATAACGTACCTAACAATGTATCATAAGTGATCTTAATGTGTTGTTTGGTAATGTAAGACTCATTATCACCTAATAAGACCTATTATGTGGTAGTAAACATATGAATACCTATCATAACCTATAATAGACATAATGACCTATTAGGACTCCCATGTACCCTTAAGACACACATGTATGGATAATGTACCTAACAATGTATCATAAGTGATCTTAATGTGTTGTTTGGTAATGTGAGATATAATCAATACAATGAATACAATGAGTAATGATCTAACATATAATCAATACAATGAGCAATGATCTTTAAATTATCATGTGCAAGTGACTTGTTTTTAATATTACAATCAATAGTAATTTGAAACTTCAAACAAACATTAATTTAAACATGCTTGAATGTAAAAGTAATGGAACAAAATAGTAGGTCATTACTTAAATTGACAATTAATTTATAATTTATCAAGTGCATACCTTTAACTTTCAAATTGAAGTAAACTCTCATTTTTGAATTAGTTTGTACAACATATTTCATAATATATGTAAGACGATGTCAATGATATATTTATAGTTCAATGAACTCAAAACATAAAATTGGTTCAACACATCTCTTCAAATGAGGTCTTGTAAAATAAAAATGTAAAACAAAAACACACATGTTAATAAACACATAAATTAATATTCAAGGTATCTGAACTATGTAAATATATGTGTAATTTGTATGTACTCATTATGTGAAATTGCACAAGATGTTGATGTTCGATCCACTTTAACATTTAAATTTGCATAAATTGTAATTGAGACCTGAATAAGAGGTATATAAGTTCTCTAAATTGGTATTGACAACACAAACATACATGTAATTAAATTATATAAGTACATATATATAGAAATAATACAGTAATGGAAAAACTTATATGTGTTTGATTTAAATGTAGTCATCCCACTATACCATCTATATCCTCTCTCTTTTGCAATGCATCTATGATTTTCTCGTGCTCGTCCATTGAAATTGTCCATAATACCTTATTGGTAGGTCTCCCTTTGTATCTTTCTAATTTGATATTTGTTGTCACAACCAAATGAGAATAGTGTAAAATCTTCTTTTCGGTTTGGTAGTCTTCAAATGATGGCAAACCATTTCTTCTTATTAGGTATCTACATAGCCAGGTGTCAGCTACAATGAAAAACCTATTTGGATACTCAAAACCATCATCGTCTACTTGATGACATGTCAATTTTTTCTTAGGTTCCACACATCTAGCTAGCCAATACTTAGTATGTTCATCATTATCACTAGGTGCAATAACAACATAAACATGTCCTACAAGATAAGATAAAGTATATAAACACTTTAATCGCATGAGTGTACATATGCAAATTATATAAATTGAAGCATGAGATCACAAAAAAATCTAATTAAATTGTGCATACGAGGTTCTATGAGGTCTAAAATATGATCATAGTCTTCTGATGCAAAAGTAACATTCTGGCCTTCATTTACTATATCATCTTCAAAATGCGTGTCAGTAGGTGCTAATGATCTTTGTTGCCAATCTTCAACCCATTTTGTATTCTCACATTCTTCCCATTCACCTGCAAGACAAAATTGACAAAAACAAGCAAGCTCCCTAGTCCATATAGTCCAAGCGTTAGAATTTGAACTCCTAAATGAATGCCATTTAGCTAACCCACTAATTGTATCACAATCATATCTTGAAGGGATATTATTTTCTTCAACTAGGTAGAAGAAACGTTTGATTGTAGAGTTCTGACTTGATCCAGTGTATAAATATTTGTTACACCATTCAACAATCTCGTACATTTTTGAATTTATCTTTTTTCTCAAATTTTAATTTCTCTCTACTAAGGGCTCTCTTCATGCATGCACTAGCACCATCATGTTCTCCTTTACCATGTCTAGCCTCAAAAAAACTCCACACATGTTGGATGTTAGTTTGCCTATGTGTCCTACTCAACCAATAGAACATTCTAGCATTCTTGAATTGTCCTGTACAATTATCTGACCATATCCAATGTTGTGTCATTTGAATTTGTCTCTCTTTTAAATTATCATAAAAGACCTTGAAACAATATTGGACAAACTTAGATGAATGGAGTTTATTATCACTTAAATAAAAATAGTACACTCTCAATATTTTTCGATCCTCCTCTGTACTATCAGGTGCATGCCTACAAACTATATGAACATAAATTGTTACTTGCACTGAATTGTAATATTGTAGTTGTACCTCTTCTTGCAGTACAAGTGTGTAGTTCTTTGCAAAGTCAACAACTGAAAGTATAGTACCAATTGTAAATGTATTCTTACATATACAAAATTGTCCATCAAGCCATCTAGAATATTGAGAGTGTTTAACATATTTTGGTATGATCCAACTCTTAAACTCATCCTTAAATGCATGACAACTAACTTTATCTGTAACTAGATCACACCTTCTTCCAATCTTCCCATCCTTCAATGAATATTCAATAGTTTTGAATCTTTTTACCTCAACTAATTGTTGTCCAAAAGTAGTCAAAGCATTTTCATGCAAACATTCATCTAATAAAGAAAGATTGCCGCATATATCACATGTACTAGAAAGACATGCATTGAAAAGAAAGTATTGATCATTAGGTGGCTTACAAAAAAAACTTGATATGAAATCTTTTATAGTTTGAGGTGGTATTTTTATACCACATTCTAGCAACATTTCTTTACTATGCATGGTACCATGTACAGATCGAAATACATCATAATGGTAACAAAATTGAATATGAGTTTTACAACAACATGTGATTCTTTCCTTGTTAATCCTTACATACCATGGTTTACACTTTTCAAAAGATCTTTGACTAATGGTAATATTTAATACCTTACCATCTACAAATTTTTTAAACAATTTAATTTGAATCATGTCCAAAGGGTGTTTAGGATGTGGATCATGTATTTTTGACCCAATTCTCAATTTAAGAACATCTCTTGAATTAGGTGATACTCTTGTATTATCATGCCAAAAATTTTCAATCAAACTTTTGACTTCACTAGTAAGTTTCATATCACATCTCGGGAGTCTACCACTAGAAGTCCATAAAATATTTTTTGGATCACATTCAAAGTTAACCCTTCTCTTTACAGCTCTTTCTAAAGTCTTACGATTCACATTAAGATATCCACTTATGTTGCTAATCAATCTTTTGTCAGATGTTGATTTGTTAACTAAAGCTGTTGTTATTGCTCGTTGTGTTGCATTCTTATCTTTAGACCGACTTCTCTTTCTGATAACATCAAAGGCACTAGCAATAGTGGATACAAATTATTTTAAAGACTCATTTTTATTCTTGGGTTTTGCATACATTCCCAACCTTCTCATTACTTTTCGCATTTTAGACATTTTAATTAGTTGCAACATTAGCTGACATTGAAACCCAAATTTCTTATTATAAAAAAAATTCCTATACAATCTATTAGCATGTGTCCTAATTTGTTTCCATGAAACCAATCCCTCAAGATTATCTAACACATCATTAGGAATATGAAAATTATGTTTAGACACTTTACTATCATCTTGACATGTTTGTTTAGTAGTTGGTGTTTCTATGTCTACATTCATGCAATTTTTATTTTTCAGACACTTTACTATTTTCACTATTATTTGGGATTTGAATATCATTTTCAAATTTTCTTGGTATTTCTTTTGAGGCAGGCATTTCAATTGGAGTGTTTTTTGCATGATTGTTTGACAATTGCTTCTCATGAAGAAAATCCAAATCATTTAAATCGTAACTTGCTTCTAAAAAATCACCAATTTCATCACGAGGGAAAATTCGAGAGTTTGGAGACACACCTGTACTGAATGCATGATTATAATGTGCATCTAAATTTTCTTGTATTGGGTTCTCTTCTTTGACCTCTTCATCCATCGTGGTATCCTTAATGTCTTTCTCCTTTGAAACATTGTTCAAGTCTCTAATTCTCTGTCTTCTCTCTTGTTGATGTCATGCTTCATTCTCTTTATTTACTGCAATCTCCTCATCTGTCAAAACTTTTTCTTTCTTCTTTCTTTGTTGTTTTGATTCCATGTTTGCACCAATTTTGAATTTGAATCAGTAGCTTGCAAATTGTATAAGATGACAAGAAAACAGAATAAGCATGACAGAATTTGTTGTTGTAGATCGAAACTATTATTCAATCATTTCAATCATTGAAATTTGGTTTGTGGGGTAGCTTTTGGGGCCCAATGGGTACATTAGAAATGGGTACCCAATTTTTAAATAGTCAGGTACAACAGTTGAAAGCAATCAAACACCCAATTTTTGAATTACAAATTGGGTGCCTGATTCTTGAGACATGAGCGAGAATTTTCTATGGCTCCTGACTTTTGCATGGGGTTTTGTTTTTGGGAAAGGCATGACATAGGCTTGGTCCCACCAAGCCATGCCTTTATGATCTTTTTTTTTCTAAGGCATTTAATCAACAATTTTTGGTATTGTCGTAATTTTTTTATAGTTGTTCCCATTGAATTTTTTGATGAGACAAAAAACCATTATAGGTCTTACTATTCTAATTTCAAAAATGTAAATTTTATAGTGTTATTATTTTATTTTCTATATTTTCATTATTTATTAATCAAAACTATCTCCTAAATGTTGAAAAGTGACATTCACTAAAACTTTAATAACTTTTTTATTTTATAATTTTTCTTAAATTAATTTATATGTCATCAATCTATATACAATTATTTTAATGTTAATTTTTTTTTTTTTTGAAAAAAGTGAGATTTTGATCAAATTATGTGGTCCGTACACGAGAGGTATTAAAATTTACCTTTACAGCTAATTAATAATTAATAAAAAATAAAATTATTCAATAAAAAATTAAGGAAAAATATTGTCGTCAATCTTAGGTGTATTAGGTAACTCCCTTTAAAAGGATTTGTGAAAATTCATTTATTTGTGTCAAATTATGGTGTCCGTACATGAGTGTGGTATGGTCCTGATACGGACATTTTGAAAAAAGTGGTTTTTAAAGATCCATACCAAAAAAAAATCTATCATATGGGTACACAAATAAATTACCTATTCAAAAACTAGATTCAAAATACTAAAAAAATTATTTCTAGAGTTTTTTTATGTTCAATCTCTAAATACCTCAAATTTTGACATCAATTGACAAAAAATTTCAAAAACAGGAAAAAAACTTCCACTTTTTGGCCAAAAGTGAGACACAACTTCTTGCACTGACCCAATGCTATTCTACTCTCTCTAAGTCCCTTACACCCCTCTGCTAAATCTATGATCAATATTCATTCTTCATTTCTCACTCAATTCTTTCACTTTTCCTATGGGTGCATGCCTTCTCTATTTTTCTTATTGGCTATATGCTGATTACATAGGTAATGCAAAAGATTCAATCTTATCTTCGAGATCCTTTGAGATCCATCCTAATTCAGCTCAAAAAATGGTTTACATCTGAGTTTGTGAAGGTACAAACTCATATGTTGATTTTGTGTTACTTGACACTTACTGATTGTTGATGCTCGACACATATAAGAATTCTATCTCACTCGGCACCTATAGTAATTCTGTTTCACTCGGCATCTATACTTTGCTCAGCACATATAGTGACTTAGTATCACTTATCACTCGACACTTAAACTTCACTCGGCACCTAAAGTTCACTTGACACCTATTGAATCTTTTGCTTAGCACACACTGTAGCTCAGCTTCTGTCTTATACTTGGCATCAACTAAGAATTGGTTAAATGTGTTGATACTCAATTGTCAAAACCAATCCGAGACCAAAAATCTCCCCCTTTGACATGAGTGGAAAAAACACTTAACTAAACATTATGAATCTGATGTCTATGAGTATACAATACATTCTATTTGGCATATGTACAAAACTTCAAAAAATTGTTCAAATTTTTTGTATACCTCAAAAGTTTGTAACTCCCACTGAGTTGATGTGCCAATTCTGTAACCAAAATTCCACTCCTTCAACCAAAGACTCTTGTGCTGAATTTTTCTCATGCTAAGTGTCTGATACTCTTTGTCTTCTCATTCTTTTGCGTCTATTTTTGTGTTCCCTATTTCTACTTTGTTTGTACTCTCCCTTTGTTTTTGCTCCCCCTTTCACATCTTCTTGCAATTTTTGCATCCTTTTGGCTTTATTCGCTTATTTTTTCTTCAAAATTGTGTGATATGAATATCTCCCCCTTTGGATATTCTTTATTACCTTCGTCAAAGAATAAATCTCCCCATTTTTGACACTTATGTCAAAGGGTCCTAAGAATGAATATAATATTTAGCCAAAAATGTTTTATTTACCTCCATTATCATCTTCAAAGAAGCATCCCAATTGTCTAAGGCAATTTCCAGTGATTTGTGCTAGATGGCTGTCTCTGCTGCAAGATGTACAAGACCTTCTAGGGTAGAAAGATTAGGATCTTTCTTTAAAATGTTTTCTGCATAGGCCATTTCCTTATGTATTACTTCCAAATGTGGGGTAATAGCATATTGTATTTGTATCAATTTGGCCTTGACATTGGCCTCTTCTACTGTCAATACAACTAACTCCTTTTGAGTGTGAAGCGCTGTTGCAAAATGCTTCTCACTTTGAGCTAGATCTTTTAGTAGCTGTGTGCTAGATATCTTAAGATTTTGTTCCAAGCTCAATATTCTTTGGCTAGTTTCTTGTGTGAAGTATGATGAGTCACACAATTTGGAGTACAATGTGAATATATTCTCAAGTACTGTTTTCACTTTTTCAACCTTTTTGGCCAACTCAACTTGTGACAGTGCTATCTCACTAGATATCTTCTCATTAACTTACATTTGAAATGTCTTTTTAGACCATTCTAATAATTTAACATTAGTATCAAGGTCTTCATTTTGTACCTAGTCCACTATGTTGGACAATTGCTCCATGATGGGCTTTGTTTCAGCAAGTACATGCAAGCTAAATGTATCAAGGAATATATCTTTGATCTCTACTAGTGCTTGCTTTTGTCTATACTCATTTCTAAGTATCTCTTGCTTCTTCTTTCTCTCAAGTGCCTCTTGCACTTCATTTATCTATGCCAGGTTCATTATTTTTTAGTCATAACTAGGCATGACTATTTCCTCATAAAGTGTAGGGTTTCCATAGTGAAGTACCCTTGCTACCTTGGTGGAGCTCGAGCTTGGTGCTGAAATTTGAAGTGGTATTGCATCAGTGCTCGGGTAGTTGGTAGGAGTCCCCATAGTGACAAGTTTACTAGTGTTTGTATTGCCTCTTGCTCTCTTTCATTGGGGGTTTTCTCCTCTTCCTTCTCTTCTTCTCTACTACCCTTATCAATGATAATGATTTGAGGAGGTGCACCTTGGCTTTGTGCTGTAGAAACATCTTGTCATGTCTACTCCTTTGTTGGCTCTTCGATAGTTGTTGTTGCTATGACTATGGGATCAACCTTAGTAGTTGTGTCTTGTACCACTTGCTCTTTTGGTTGATTTTCTGTAGCTATGGGAGGTTGTGAAGGCAGTTCTTGTGTGTTCACCTTCTCCCTAGTAATCTTTGTTATAGCTTTTGCAATTCTTCCACACTCACCAAAATAGATTTCGTGCACAATTGTGATTGCCATGTAGTTTGGTGAAGGATCTTTTTGAGATGCTTTGCAGTCAATGGATTGATGTTATGACATGAGGTGTCAGGAACATCCTTTACAATTACAGTTTCTACAAGTGTTGTATGTAGAGTACTTGGTGGTGGCAATTGGGTGTCTTAGACACTTTGTTCTAGTTGCTGCTCCTTAGTTGTTGCCTCTTCACCTTGTTGTGTCTTCTCCACTAATACTTCTTCTTTCTCTTTCTCTCCTTCCTCATCCTTTTCATTCTCCTCTTCTTCCTCATCATTTCTTCCCTCAAAGGGATCTTCCTTCCCTTCCTTGATAGTAGTCAATCCATAAATCAATTTCCACATTTGTATGGATTTCTTTATTATATCGTCTATTTTATTCTGTAAAATACTAAAGGCTCTGTTTTTGGGTGCAAATTTGCTCCCATGTTTCTTACTAGCCTTAGTTATTTGACCTTTTATAAGGTTTAGCATCACATAAGCCAATGTTGACTCCCTTATTTCTTTCTCCATATTAAGGTAGTAATGCCATTTATTCTCTACAATGGAGCTTAGCTCCTTAGGCATAGAATTGTCTAGTTCAAGTGGGGTAGTCTTGAACTTGGCCATCATAGTGTAGATGGACTCTTCCACTATGTTCTATTCTTCTCTTGACAATTTATTAAAATCAATGGTTTTTAAACCAATTAAATCTGCATTGTCCCTAATGTTATCACAAATACTTTCAAAATTAGACTTGGTAGAATGTCTTACCAATATGAATTGATCATTTTCAGATTCTATCTTTTCTTCATCTAACTCTGGGGGTGCAACATATTTTCTTCTTTTCTTTTGTTCTACAGGCCCTACTTGCTTTGTGGCTTTTTTCTTTCCCTATTCCTTTGCCACTTGTGTTTTTGCCCTTGTGTCTGCCCTTGTAGTTGGCTTGGCTAGGCTTGGCTTTGTTGCTTTCTTCTTCCCCTTGGGCTATGCAATTGGTTGTTTCTATGCCTTTCTCTTCTTTGGCTTAGCCTTAGGTGCTTCTTTCTTAACACCTTCCTCTTCTTCTACATCCTCACCCATTCCTTGGGTCAAAGTAAGTGTTTCATGTCCTTGTTCATCTTTATCATCCTCAACTTCTTCACCTTCTTCTTCTTCTTCTGTAATACCCTCACCAAATTTGGCCTTAAGTTTCTTCACAAGTTTGTCTTTCTTCTTCAATGTGGAGGTAGTCTTCAAATCCATATCCACCTTTGATCCAACCACATAAAAATTTCCAAAATGTGGTGCACTTTTGTCCACTTCCTCTATTAGTAGTGCAGTTATGGCTGCTGATGCCTCATCTATATTTATTTCATAGTCAAGAGGTCTTAACCATCTAACTCTTGGTGTAGCAACTTGAATATAGGTGTAGTCAATATCTACAAGAAAGCATACATCATTTACATGCTTCTCTACCAATGAAGTTGGTCTTCTTAGCCTTTGCTTCATGGTTTTCTTGAAGTCTTCAAAAGAGTTAGTCATAAGGGTTTCAAAATTAGTTCCCATTTGTTCTATATATTCATTAACTTGAGCTATTATAGATGTATTTACTTTCTAGAAAACTTTACCAAAAGACAAAAATTTATTCTGTACATAGAAGAATATGCAAATCAAAATTGCACCAAACTTGCATTAGGCTCCCTTGGTTCTCCTTATTGCTACTAAATTTTCATTGATTTTTTGCAGTTGTAGTTTTGCAAGATCATAAGTATGATCCTTTTTCACTAATTTGTAACCCACAGCCACTGATCCTTTTTCACTAATTTGTAACCCACATCCACTGAAATGCAAGGCACATTGTTAAGTTTGTTGGATTGGTAAAATTTGTGTGCAATATCTCTAAAAACAAAGTCAACAAGAGGGTCTTGAATAGTGTCTATTGTCATCCCTCTCTTGTTCCATTTAGCACTAGTGTTCTTTTCAATTGCTTCCTTATAATCACTCCTAAGGGTCTTTGGCCGATCTAGGGTTGGGAACCCTATCACTCTATGTACAACCCTTTCTGTAATTTTTACTGGACCATCCTCTAACCATAAAATTCCATCATGTATCCTGCTAAGCACTATCCTAATCCATTTAGTTCTAAAAATTGTAGGGAATTCTAGGGCACATGTCAAACCCTTCTTCTGAACAATTTGATATTCTTCTTTCAATACTCCATTTTCACACAATCTCTCATAGGCTTCCCCCATCTCCATGTCTCTTATGGCTCCAATTTTATAGTTGTAACATCTTCTAACATCTTGCACCATGACTTCCTTAGGGGGTATGATAGATAGGGTTCTGGTTGGGTCATTTTTATATGCCACTTCAGGGATTGGGCATAAATTAGGTTGTTTCACTTTATTGGACACTAGTTGAACCTCAAATAACTCTTTCTCCTATGTTTTCCTAGAGCTAGAAGCCATTTGTGTGATCTAGGGTTTGAATACAAAGAAAATGTGAAATTGCGTAACTCGACACAAATGTAAATACCTTGAATTTGATGAAATTGTACGAAATCACTGTTGAAATTGGCTCAAATGTTGGATTCTCTGCTTTGACGTTGTTCTGAACTCTTCTTTTTCTTTTCTCTTCATTTATGATGAAGAAAAATGATTTAAAACACAATAATATACCCTATTTTTATAGCATTTAATGCTTAGTGCATTTACAACTGTCTACTCAGCTTCTTAAAGATTTTTACATCACTCGGCTTCCATTATATTTTCACCACTCGACATCCATAGAAGTATTCTTCACTCAGCTTCAAATGAAATTTCTCTTTACTTGGCTTTTTCCACCAACTTAGCTGCAACTAATTATTTGGCTTCTACTAATTTTGACAATCAACTCGACTTATACTAGAATTTTACTCGACATTTGAGGACAACTCGACAATACTTATGAAATCTTGAAATTTTATCTTTGCATCTCTATTCATGCTGATCTCTTCTTTTTAGTACTTGCTTATTTAGGAACCGATGTATGATAAGGCTTTGTAAATCAGTCCCTTGCACCTTCTCTTTGCTTAGTTTGATGAAGTGTGACCAATTGACCTTTTAGGTGAAGTGATCCCTTCATTTGCTGTGGTACTCCCATCTTTCTTCTTCCATGTCTTATTCATTTCTCCTTTGATGTGTTCAACATCTACCTTCTCTTTACCTTTGTTGTTCTTTGAATTGGGTGCCTTTGACCTTGTTGGGCAATTCTTGGTGATATGACTAGTCTTCAAACAATTGAAATATGTGGTTTGACTCAACCATCTACTTTAGTTTCCACTAAAATATGTTCTTATGCAATTTTTAGGAATGTGTCCATATTTATGACAATAATGATAGCTATACCTAGTGTTATAGTCCCAATTGTAGTGATGTCCATGGTTATTTCCTCTTGTTGGCTGATTAGATGTCCACATAGGCTTTTATTTGCACTCAAAAGCTCTATGTCCATAATTCTTGTAATTGTAGCAGTGACCTTCAAATCTTGGTGTTCTAATGGTCCTAGTCCTGCAGTCATGTGTTTAATGTCCTTGCTTGTTGCACTGATGACAGTGATCCACATTCTTAGGTTTGTCATGCTGATGAGCATTCTTGATCTAGCATACATTAGAGATATGTCCTTTTTTACCACAAAAATGACAAGTAGGTTTAGCATTCTTACCTTTGTTATCTCTTTCTTTTGCAGTCTTGGATGACTCTCCTTGTTCAATGCTGGTGTATCCTAGTCCTAAAGTATCATTGCCAACCCTTAGTGATTTTAGTAGCTGCTCAAAGTACTTAATGGAATCATTGGGTTTGTTGAAGCTCTCTGCAATCTCCTTCAATCTTTTTAGGTCATTTTGCAATTGTCCATTTTGCATCTTTAGTATATAGATCTCAATATCTTTGTTATTCAGTTCATGGTGTGCATTCATCATCTAGCTTAGGGCGTCTAGCTACATGTTTAAAATTCTTGCAAGTTCAATTGACTTTTCTTCTAGTTTGTTGGGAAGGTTTCTCTTGTCTTCTTCTAGCATAGCCTTATCTTCAAATTTTCTTTTCTTCTATTCAGTCACCTCATAGAGCATCATGGCTTGTGATTTTTTTTCAATCTTGAGTGTTTTGATTTCTTCTGCTCTCTATTCTTCTCCATTAGGTCTGCTATTGCTGCATCAAACTCTTGAAATCTCCATTTGCAAACAATTTTGAGGTGTCAATCTCCTTGTATTGTGTATCATTTTCACTTATGGCGATCTCTCTTCTTCTTTTTAAGGATTTTCTTAGTTCCTCCTCAGCTTCTTCGAAAGTTTGTAGAGCAAGTTGTATATCATTTTCCTAATTCTCTATGATTTTCCCAAGTTTGTAGACTTCCATTTCCAGATCTTTTCTCCAAGCTATAAGCCTCCTTCTTGTGAGAACTTGGCTTTGATACCAATTGTTGGAATTTACAAGTGGGGAGATTTACTTCTTGGGAGGGGGGGGGGTGCGTGAATAAGAAGTAACAAACTTTAACCTCTTTAAAACCTTTTAACTTAAATCATTCACATGCATCTAATTCATCTAGTAAACATGAAAGTAAAGACATGCATGAAAATAGATAACACAAGAATTTGGTAACCTAGAAACCTCCAAAATGAGAAGGTAAAACTGGGGTGGGAATGAAACCCACAAACTATCACTACAACAATATGTAACTGTTTGAGGTTACAAAGTTTGACCACTTACAATGGTCTACCCTATAAAAGGCCTATCTTGTTAAAGAATTTTCACCCTGTTAAAAGCGACTTGGTTAAAGGATTTACAAACATTCACTTGGAATGTTACCCTGTTAAAGGATTTAGCACCTTGTTGAAAGGCTTACAACATGGCTATTAAACCAACCTATCATCATAGGATTTTTATTCCTAATATAATGGCTAGAGAGTATTAGAAAGTCTTGACTTGATGACTTGCAATCTTCAATTGTTGATTCCAGATCCTTGTTCTGCTCTTTCTATTTTGATCCTTGCTTGATCTGATATGTCTCTCTTTGAAACTCTAATACTCTGTTCTCAATCAACTAAATTCTATAATGCTATTCTGCTCTTTCTAAGTCCCTTATACCCCTTTGCACTTCACTATAATTCACCCATATACTTCTCACATCCATCTTCAAATTGGGGTTTCATCCTCCTTTTAAAGGCTTTGAAGACTTAGGTTTAGGTATGAACCTATGATCAATGTCCATTCTTCATTTTTCGCTCAATTCTTTCACTTTTCCTATTGGTTGCATGCCTTCTCCATTTTTCTTATTGGCTGCATGCTGATTACATAGGTAATGTAAAAGATTTGATCTTGTCTTCAAGATCCTTCGAGATCCATCCTAAGTCAGCTCAAAAAAAAATTTACATCTAAGTTTGTGAAGGTAAAAAATCATATGATGATTCTATTTCATTTGAAACTTACTGATTACTGATGCTCGATACATATAAGAATTTTGTCTCACTCGACTCATATAGAAATTCTATTTTTCTCGACATCTATACTTTTCTTGGCACCTAGTGACTTGGCATCACTTATCACTCGACACTTGAACTTCACTCGGCACCTAAAGTTCACTTGACACCTATTGAATCTGTAGCTTGGCACACACTATAGCTCAGCTTTTGTATTATACTCAATATCAACTAATAATTGGTTAAGTGTGTTGACACTCAATTGTCAAAACTAATATGAGACCAAAAAGAAGGAATAATTCATTGAAGAGCCAACTAAGGATAGAGCCACATGGACCAAGAAAAGAAGAAGTTAAGAAAGGTATGTTTATGGATTATATTTATTTAATTATGTTTATGACTTTATTTATATTAATGAATCATACTTGTGGATAATATTGTGTTAACCTATGATGTTAGCACCATGGATATTAATGAGACTCGAAGCATGGAGCATGTGAGATATTAAGATCTCCATTGTCTACCATGGCCAAGGATCAATGTAAACTTGAAGCATGGAGCATGTGAGATATTAAGATCTCCATTGTCTGCCATGACCGTGAATTGATATCAAAGGATGGAGCATGGAGATATTAAGATCTCCATTGTCCACCATGGCCGATAATTGATGTGCCAAAATATATTGATGTTGTCAACATATGCATATGTGAGTAGCCTTGGATAGAGGATTCTTGTCCAAGAAGAATCTTAATGGGTGCGCTCTTCGAAAGACATCGAAGTAGCTATGAGCTAGGAAGCCCGAGTTGGAGACGTCCTTAAGATTGGGTTTAACTTGGAGGTTAGAATAATATAGTTAATTTTTTATTATTGTTGTGATTATAACCATTATTATGCAGAAATTACTTGTCCCAAACTAACCCTAATAGTGGTGACATTACACAACACAAGAAGCATTAATGATAGAGTCAAGGAAATGAATCTTTCTAGCCACTATCAACTTCCTATAACAATAAATTGTGCAGAAGAATTTATCAACATTGTTGAAGTCGGATATAATTTTTTGCAATGTGAGATGAAATAGATTGACTTTTGATTAGTTCTATAGAAACAATATTGTAATTAAAAGATTGTTAATTTGTACAACTCTTCTTGATTACTATCATTTGTAATTTAATTATTTTCTTCCAACTAAAAAACAAATTGCTAGAACTACATATACTACATACTACTTACCACTATATTTCCATTTGAAAACAATAAAAAAATAATTTTTATTTGTTCCATAAAGTAGTTTGAATTTGATCTAAAATTATTTTATTTTGGTAGAACCAATTGAATAATACAACTTAATTATAAGACAAATAAGTTACTTCATTAAAGAGATTATAATGAACATGCCTATTTCAAAATAGAATATAAAATTAACTTATTTTTAATTGCCTTAAAATTATATTATAAATAGGCAAGAGCCTACAACACATTGGTAACTTATGAGCTTATCATGTGGGAGGTCTTGGGTTCAAATTTTCTTAACACACATAAATAATTAATTACAATAAATAACAATAATTAATCTAGGCTTTGACCATTCACTAATTAGAAGAACGATTTTGCACAAGTTTCTCGTGCACGTGTCTTTATATGTTTTTGCCTAATTCTTATTTCATTTAATCACTCACTTTACTGTGTGATTTTTTCTCCACAAGAAGGAATCTTCTAGTTTCTTACTTTTTTTTTTTTTTGAAAAAAGAGGGGTAAAAACTTTATTGAAAAAGAAATCAAAGCAGTACAGAATAGACCAGGGCCTGAACCCCAGGAAATAGTAGAAACCACAAAAAAAACCGTAGAAGCAAAATCAACTCTCCCTGATTCCACTTACATCCTCTATCAATGTCCTCTCCAAATCTTGACGTAACTCACCTGGTAGCTGCTCCCACTCATCAATCCGCCAACCATCTATATTTCCAGATGCCCATTTTGCCAAACTATCAGCTGCCCTATTCCACTCCCTTGGAATATGGGTATAAGACACTGAATCCAACATAGAACTAACCTGTAAAATCTATTGCACTATCAAAGACAACTCCCAGCTAACATCCGAACACTTTCTCTCAAGTAGAAGATTCACAAGAACTTAAGAGTTAGATTCACAAATCACCTTACACCACGCAAGAGCAAATGCCCTCTGCAAAGCATAAAGAATAGCCAACCCTTCCATTCTATTAACAGTTTGCATCCCTTTATTGACTGAGAATATAAAAACCACCTTACTAGAATAATCCCTACCAATTCCACCTATACCAGTAGGCCCTGGATTTCCCCTAGATGAACCATCAGTATTAACTTTTCAAATTCCAGCTGGAGGGGTCATCCATTTCCCTATCCTTTGAACTTTATGTTTCGCCCTTCTACCTCTCCTAGCACAGGCAGAGTCTAGAGAAATTCCTAGAATTCCAAACCAGTCAACTATTACAGCATCCTCCCTCTCAAGAGGCATCACCACCTCACTCTTAGCTAAGACTGTGTCTTGAATCATTCCCAAAATTCTAATCCAAACCTGCTGAATCCCCAAAGCTTCTTCCTAAAATATTCTCTGATTTCATTCCAGCCAGACTTGCCATAGCAAAAAGGTAGGTCCATTATACCAAACATCCTGCAAGAAGGGAGCCAAGGATGGGGGCCTCCCCAATCTCAACCAAAAATCTTCCAGAGAGGAAGCGTGAATGCACGGGCATTCCCAAACATCCCACCAAAAATGCCATAACTGTAGAGTGAAAGAGCAATGGAAGAAAAAATGCACAGAGTCTTCCTCCTCACTACTATAAAGGATACATCTCGACGGGCTGGAAAAACCCCTCTTCTGAATATTGTCCCAAGTCAGTCACCTATTCCAAACCAAGGTCCAAGTAAAGCAGTTACATTTTGGCCAAGAAAACTGACTCCAAACTTTCTTCCACCATTGAACCTCCCCTCCCACTAGCTGTTGGGAGAGCAACTCCTGATAACCAGAGGAAATAGTATACACACCCTTGGGATTAGGGGACCAGGCCAACACATCATCACCCCTAAGGGCATTACAGTTCCACCCCGAAAGAATGTACTGGAGCTCAGCTCGCTCCACTTCCAAACCAAAAATAGGCCATTCCTCCGAATTCTTCCACCTCACCTCCACTAGCTGACCCTGATGGGAAAAAGATTTAAAGTCGCACACTCTTGACCATATAGCATCAGAGAAACTCTGAGCCAACATGCACAAATGAGGATACTGAACAACCAAGGGAGGATACTCATCCCAAGCATCATGATAGAACTGAGCCTCTGAGCTACTTTTGCAGATCCAATGTAAGCCACCCTTAATGAGCGCATCTCCTTTCTTGAGATTACTCCAAATCACAGAGCCTTTCCCGCACAAGCTATATCGAGGGATATCATTATGGGGGATCCCTGGAAGGTACTTCAAAGACATAATTCTAGCCCAAACTTGATCCTTTTCTACACACCAACACCAATACAATTTGGCAGCCAAAGCAGTACCAGTTAGCACTGATTGTCGTAAACCAAGACCACCAAACTCGTAAACCAAGACCACCAAACTGTTTTGGGCTACAGACAACCTCCCATTTGACAAGACTCCACTTGGTTGAAGAAAGATTACCAGCCCATAAAAATTGTCTTGCTAAGTAGTCTAGTTCCCTAACAAAGCTCAACGACGCCACCTAAACCATACTCCTATAGAGAGGCAGAGTTTGAACCACAGATTGAATCAGTTGGACCCAACCATCAAAAGATAGCCAGTGATGGGTCCAATGAGTAACTTTCGCCCGAAACTTGTCAAGAATGACCTGCCAAGAATCCTTAGATGACCTACCACCAGAGATATGAATGCCTAGGTAGAGCACAGGAAGACTTCCAATTTGGAATCTGAGAATATGAACAATTCTCCTCTGAATAGAAGGTGGAGTGTTAATGAAAAAAATGGAAGATTTGTCCTCATTAATCAACTAACCTAAAGTAGCAAGATAAACATCCAACACTTTACGTATATTAGAAGCCTCCTGAATGGTAGCCATGCCCATCAAAGTCGTATCATCTAGAAACTATAGGTGAGACTGCACAAGAAGACCTCCTCCCCATTGCCAGCCCTGAATAAAGCCCCCTTCAACATTATTTTTTATCAACCGACCCAGACCTTCTGCCAAAAGAAGAAACAAATAAGAAGATAGGTGATCGCCCTATCGTAATCCCCGAGAGGCGTCAAAGAGATTAGAGTGTTCCCCATTAATCAAGATTGAGAAAGAAGTTGAATTCACACAACTCATAACCCACTGGATCCATTCCTCCTCAAAACCAAAGGCACCCAGAACCTTTTGGAGAAATGACCAACGGACTTTGTCATATGCCTTAGCCATATCCAACTTAATGAACATAGCCTTGTCTTTCGAATTGGCCATAGAATGAATAGTCTTAATCGCCACAACCACCACATCCAGGATCTGGCATCCCTTCACAAAGCCACTCTGTTCTTCAGAAATTAACATTGGAAGCCACTTTTTTTAACCTGTTAGCTATCAACTTAAATATGATTTTATAAATAACATTACAAAGAGAGATAGGGAAAAATTGACTTATCCGATCAGCCGCCTCCCCCTTGGGGATGAGAGCAAGGAAAGTAGAATTCAGAGCCCAAAGCATTTGTTTGTTCCTTTGGGATTCTTGAACAACTGCCAGTAAATCTATCTTAATAATATCCCAAAATTCCTGGAAGAACTCAATCGAAAAGCCATCTGGACCTGGAGCTTTTTGTTTTTTCATCTGGAAAACAATCCCCTCCAATTCCTCCAAAGAGATGGCCCTCATAAGATGCTCTTTCATTTCCAAAGAGACTAAAGAAGGAATACAAGAGAGGACTTGGGCCTCTTCAATCGAGTCCCCTTGTGAAACCTCCCTAAATAAAGACTCAAAATACTGTACAGCTTTGCTGAAAATATCATGAGAAGAAGAGAGTGTCTCCCCCCTATCATTCACAAGGTTGAAATGGAGTTATCGTGTTGTTTGGCCTTAACTGAATTGAAGAAGAAAGTAGTATTCTTATCACCCTCTTGAAGCCATTCAATTTGAGCTTTTTGTTTCCAATAGATTTCCTCTCTCAGTTCCCACTCCTCCAAAGTTTTCAGAGCCCTAGCTTCCTCCTGCAACAAATATTCTGACACCCCATCTTTCCTTAACAACTTGGTAATATCATTCAACTCAGCCTGGGCTGCATATTTTTCTTGGAAAATATTACCAAAGCAATACCTATTCCATCTTTTAAGCTGATATTTAACATATTGTAGGAGTTTAGCAAAAGTATACATTGTTGTACCAAAGGCAGGTCTACCAACCTTCCACCACTCAGCTACATAGCCATATAGATCTGGGTCCCTTAACCACATAAGCTGGAATTTAACAGGTGGCTTCTGAGGCAGCCGGTTGGAGGAGATAACTAACTTAATGGGCCAGTGATTTGATCCTCTCTAGTCTAATATCTCAGACCTGGATGACCACAATCCACCCACCCAAAAATAGGAAACCATGAAGTGATCTAATTGTTCAGCAATGCAATTGTCTCCTATTCTTCTATTATTCCAGGTGAATTGGCCATTAGTAGGCTTGATATCTATGAGATTGAGTGCCGAGATGTTATCCCGAAGAAGCACAGAGGAGGGCTCAAGTCTTGCAATACCCCTCATTTCTCAGAGAGATCTAAGATAGCATTAAAGTCTCCAACAATAATCCATGGCAAATAAGGAAATAACCTACGAACAAAATGAATATTATTCCATGTAAGGATCTCACCTTGAAGCTCAATAGGGGCATAGACGTTGGAGAGAAGAACAGACTCTCTTGACTCATAGCACAAAGAGACCAGGGAAATAGATGATCTAAAGGAAATCCACCACATAGGCTGGATCTTACATGGGTTCCAGAGGCAAGCTACCCCCCCTGAAGACCCCTGAGCTCCAATGCACTGACATTGACCATTCTTCCACAATTTAGGAGCTATACTCATCATACTCTCAATAGAAAATTTGGTTTCCTGAAGAAAAAGAACATCAGGAGAATGAATTCTAACCAATTCTCGAACAGCTTTTTGTCTAGGGCCGTTGTTCAAGCCCCTTGTATTCCATGAAATAATGATCATTTCTGGGGAGCTGAGAAATGAGAATCCAAGGTCTTGACAGCTCCTGACTCCACCAGATTCTCCCCAATCATCTTAATCTTCTCCATGTCCTTCTTATGCCCACTTTTACCACTTTTCTCAAAAACCCCCTTCTTACCATCCTTTTGAAGAATACCCAAGTGAGGAGAAGACTTGCCACACTTATCTATATCTGAAACAACACTTCGTGTAGGAAGAGAAATGCCCGTTGCTTCCTATCCCTGATCAGCATTTAACCCTAGTGTCACCTGAGCCCCTGCCTGCCCATCAGTGACCATAGGCATAGCAGGTTTGACCTATGCAGCAGGAGGAGGGTCGTAAGAGACAATCTCCTAATCGGGCTCTGTAACCAATTGATCCATGCTACTAAATCCTGGATTAATTTCTTGCTTCCCTAGTTCATCTAGGACTTCAAATCTGTTAAAGGTATCCTCCTCTTGTCTCTCCATCAAAGTCCTCTTTTGACCTCTATTACGATTGCAAACCTTGACCTGTACAAAGCCCTCAGCATCCTTTTCCTCTCCTGAATTTGGCTTCTTCCCTTTGTCAGCACCAAGATTGTTACGAGTAGGGGGCGGAGGCTACTGATCCACCGACTTGGCCTTTGGGCACCTATGCAATAGGTGGCCATATTCATGACAAAGTCGGCACCAGAAGGGAAGGGTCTCATAATCGAGTTGCTGCACCCAAGAATGTGGCCCTGCACACATTTCCACTTCATCTGACAAAGGTCTACTCAAATCTAGCTCCACACAAATTTGAGCAAAAGTCATAACCCTCTTATCAAGGGTTTGGGTTGAGGACCCTACCGGTTTCCCCAACATCGAAGCGAGCATATGGAAAACATCCTCCTGACAACACTCTATTGGAAATTTGGGTAGCCGAACCCACACTGGGACCCAATTCGGGAGCTCCTCAGAGGGGTTAAATCCTACATGCCATGGCTTAACAAATAGCCCAACCTAGTTGTAAAAATAGGGCTCGACCTCAAATACCCTATTACGATCTGCCATGCAGGGGAATGTAACCATGAAGAAGTTGTTTTCCAGCAACGTGACTTCCATTTCACCCTCTGGATCCCAAATTCTTTGAGTCCAGTTCTCTAGAAATTTAAGGGACACTCTTAAACCCAAAAATTTACAATACAACAAATGCTTTGAATAGTATTCCACATCCTCAACAATCATCTCGTAAGGGATTACCAAATTAGGTCTTTCTTTGCATCACTCCAGGCACCCATTTATCTTTGTGATCCAAGAACTGCTAGATGGATTTGATGCTTTAACTCTCGAGCTCTGAGAAAAAAGGGCATTATCAAACACCCATGCCCCTTGATTTGGCAGATGCATGTCCTCTGCATCGTGCAAGATGATGTCAGGAGTAACCCCTGATGGCTCACCCTTTGACATACTTCCACCAGCCTAAAGTGATCACCGTTGCAGATCACTTACCAGACATCGCACAACCCACTATCCCCCCTGCTCACAGACTGACCCAACAGAAAAGATCTGCTTGCAAAAAAATGCATTTTAGACCAGATGCCTTCCCCCACGTAGGTTGAAAAACCTTTCCCCTCTGGCGCACACACAGAAAGCACTTAAAGGAGCTAGGGCACGGCTGCCCTAGCTCGTTGACCGCATGCAAACACCCAGCACAGACATTCTCCCTCTTCTAGTTTCTTACTTATTCTATGATTCAATCACATATTTTTTTCCTCAATGTGTCCAGACACACTTTTTTTTTCAATGTGTCTAGAATATAGTTGCAAAAATTTAAGAAAAGGCAGCTAAAAGACAATTTCAAAATCATTATATCATTGATCCTACACAACCAATTAAACATCAATAAAATTCTAATCAACCCGTTACAAGTGTTGCCAATTGATCCATCAAATAACATACACATCTGCATTAGGCTTGCAAGATGTACTTAGACCCAATTCTCATTTTCTTGTAATATCAGATCTGACCAAATATAACAAACTCTACAAACTAAAAGTCTATTTTACTTCAAATTCTATGCTATTCAAAGACATTAGATTCAATAGAAGAAGTTCACCTTGTAGACATCTAGTTTTTTAACAATACAATACTAATATGTTATAGATCATAATGAAACTCAATCATGTATCTTCTATAATAAATTCAATCAAAAGATAATATTGTATTAATATTTTCTACAATACCCAAAAAAATGCCCAACACAAATCACAATGAAGTCCAATCAAACAAGAGACACAATGCATCAAAGTTCTTGCCAATAATTGGAAAATAAGGAAAAAAGAGAGTTATAGATAGAAAGGAAGGTTACAAAGAGAGAGCTAAATTATAGAATGATATGTTATTATAAGGACAAGTAAAGGTAGAATGATAGAGAGATTTAAGGGAATTTAAAAATATTAATAATTATATTATTTTAAGAAATATATAAATAAAAATAGAAATTATATTATGTGACAAAAAGGCAAGTTTAACAGGACATCAGTGTATCAATTCCAAAAAGCACCCTTTAATGACTAACATTAAAACACATGTATCTAGTCAAAAACTAGTTAATTTGAACCTTTCGAATTTGACTTGTAAAAATGACCGCTAAAAATAGATTCCACATTTGTCATTCTATTTTATTATAAATAATTTTAATAAATTAAAAAGAAATATAATAAATTCATAATGAACTCATAAATTACATATTATCTCATTGAATTAATCCATATATTCAAATCTTTGAAGAAAAAAAAGCAAAAGCTACTATGTTTAAATTTGACATTTATCATTATATTTTAATGTAAGTAACTATTAATTGAAATTTAAAATATATTAAAATTGATACATGTTGAACTCTTATATTTCATATTTCTCATCCTATTTCACTAAATATTCAAATCTTTTAAATTAAAAAATTAGATATTGTTTCAAAATTAGACCTATAAAATTGAAATAGACAAGTCTAGGAAAAGAAACAACCCCCACCAACAAAATCATAGAGAAAAAAATAAATTATCTTAAGTCCACCCAAAAACAAAAAATAATATCATTAAGTTAACAACTAAAGTGAAAAAGAAACCAATAGATTCATGTCACACAAAATCTGATTTGAACAAAGACATACACTTGCATTCCTCCTTTGTTATCCACTTCATCTACTTTTAGTCTTATCCTCCTCTCCACCATGTATATATTTATGGTTTTAAATGTCCATTCAGGTTTCCACATCACCAAATGAATACATGGGAATGTTAATTCATTTTCATCCAATGTTCAATTTATCGGATGTGACTAGTATGGTTGGGCTGCTGACAGAGAACGTGGATCACTATCTAACAAATAATGGCATGGGGTCACAAAGAAATTTTTAACATGGATGCAAGCCTAGATAATCCTGACTATAAATTTAATATACTTTAGTCCCTTTTCAGCTTACCACCCTAAGACTAATGAACATACTAAGAGGGTGAATCAAGTGCTTGAAGATTTGTACATGTACTGTATGGATCAACAATACAAATGGAGGAGTATCTTCCATTGGTGGAGTTTTCCTATAACAACTCCTATCATTCTTCTTTGGGTATGGCTCTATTTGAGGCTCTTTATGGACATAAGTGTTGGACTCCTATCAGTTAGGATAGGGTTGAGGATAGAGTTATTGTGAGTCCTAAGATGTTACAATAGATAAAAGAGTAGGTGAACTTAATCCATAGCTGACTAAAAAAGGTAGCAATTTGAAAGAAGAGTTACGCTAACAAGAAATGTAATTTTTGTGAGTTCCAAACTGGGGATAACGTGTTTCTAAGGGTTAGACCACACAAGAGTTCAATCTAGTTTGGCAAATGCTCAAAGCTTGCACCAAGATTTGTTGGTCCATTCAAGGTTTTAGAAGCTATCAACCCAGTTTCTTATCGGCTTGCTCTATTGCCTGCTTTAGCCCACATTCATAACATCTTCCATGTTTCTTTGCTTAAGTTGTATCATCCTGATATATCTCATGTGCTTGACTGGCATGCATTGTAGGTACAAGATCTAGGGGTGATGGTAGTTCAACCACCCGACTCATTGAGCAATGTACCATCAAATTATGAGACAAGGATGTCCTCTAGTACAAAGTCCAATGATACCAATTTGGCATGGATAGTGCCACTTGGGAGGATGCAGAGGATTTATAGAAATCCTTTCCCCATCTTTTTGTATAGCTTTCTTTATTTCAATTATATCTCAGCTTTGGGTGTGTGTGTGTACTTATTTTTGTTGTGATTGACATCGGGATGATGTCTCTTCCTAGAGGGGAGGGATGTCATGTCCCATTTTGCAACCTTCCTTGTTTTTCTTATGTGGTGATTATGTGGATACCTTGTTGATTTTGACCTTGTCAAACCTTGATGTGAACTTGGATTAATTAATGGTTATTTACTACATTATGATACATTAATTAGTGTGATTAATTGAATAACTAATGCATTGAAAAGTCTTGGTTATATCAATTTTAATGTTAAACATGATAATGTTATAAATTATATTATGATGATAAGATAATGAGATATGTTTCATAATGAGGATTCATTGTGGATATTGATGCATGCATCATTACATTGTTATTATGATGTTCATGATGTCAATTTAGTTTATCTCTTTAATGGAAATTGACTCAATCTTGGTTGTGAGTGTTTGAGTGGATGTAGGATTCATCGTGATGAGAGTGTGGTTGAGGTAGAGCAGGTTGGCCTCTTGAAAGGGGATGCATTGAATGGTCTTGTAGCCACATACACATATACACTTAGTTTTTATGATGATTTGATTTAATGTGACATGCTATTTTGTTTAAAAGTTTCTTTAT
This sequence comes from Cupressus sempervirens, assembly GCA_028749045.1. Classification (NCBI taxonomy): domain Eukaryota; kingdom Viridiplantae; phylum Streptophyta; class Pinopsida; order Cupressales; family Cupressaceae; genus Cupressus; species Cupressus sempervirens. The sequence continues at coordinate 764,468,169 of CM053791.1, forward strand.
GATAAGATCAGATGGAAGTAACTTCTAATTATTTTCTTATGAAAGGCATATTTAGAATGTGAATGTTTAGGGTATTCTTTTGTTAATATATAATGCTCAATAAATAAATTATGCAAATGTACAAGCACATGGAGATCAAACAAAACATATTTATTTGGTTGTTTTTTGGTAAATTAAAAATATGATGGTAGTAATTTCTCTCCTTCCTTCCTATATCATGATTCTTTCATGCATTATTATTACCTTGTTGGAATTGAGTTACAAATAATGCATAAGGTAGAAGCATGAGGAGGGAATTTAAGTTGCTTTTGAAAGAAATTACACCAAGGGAGTGGAGGGGATAATTATTAAATATACAACCTAAATTCTTGAAAAGAGGGAAGTGAGAGTTACAAAGAAAGATGACGATAGTGGGAGACTGTGGACAAATAAAAGAGAGGGTTTGTAGTAGACGACACCAAAGGAGGAAAAAGAAATCATCAGTGGTAGCTGGGAGATGAGAGAATAAATTTGGGAAAACATAACAAAACTAGGTTCCCTTTTTGTTAATTATTGTTCTCTTTCCTTCATGGCATGGTGCATTGAACAGTTTGTTATCACTATAATTGTTTTTGTATAGTATTCTTGTTGTTCATATTAGTAGGATAAATTGCATCTTCTGAAATGGATGATCTTTCCATCATATTCTTCTTAATGGTTCCTTACTTTAAAGAATAATTTTTAATGTATGACAAAAACCTTTGAAGAAGAGTCTGGTCATAAGCTTAGGGCCACAAACTGGTATGAGTTATGGTTTTTTATGATACTTTATCATAGTAGATAACCTAGTATAATTATCTTTGAATTAAGTTTAGTGTTCATAACAAGAAAGGCTCCAAGTTTTTTTGGAATTTGTCTCTTGCTTCAACGCCTTCTTATGGTTGAATGAGGTCTACTGTAAATTGGTTCTCCAATAGATTTAAGTCCAAGAGACCACATGAACTAAGGTTACCATGGCATCTCTCTATTCTTGTTACTATTGATCAAACCTTAGGATATGTGTGATATACACATTGAATTTAGGATTCTTCTTAAAACATTACTCAATTCTATACCCTGGTAGTATAAGAAATTATTCAAAAATAGAGGATGTAGAAGAAATCATATTTTACTCTCCATAGTATTTAGTTGGATAGTTTTAACTTATACCAAGACCTATGCTTAGCTGATGAAGACTAGGTAACAGATTTCTTAGCAATGCTAGCTATGAATCTAAATAACTAGAGTGTTGAAAGCTATTCCTTTACCAGTGAAGGCCTACCCAGTAGTGATTTGGAAAGCTCTAGCTAAATTTTTTGAAAAGCTCATGGGTCTTTAGAACCATATAGCGGGTCTGAGACTTAGAACATGCTAAAGTAGATTTAGTAACATCTTAACATATGGAAACTAGCAAAGATTGTAGGAGCACTAGATGATAATGATGTAGAATGTAACCTTGTGTTTCATAACATTAAAGATATAGTCTTCTTTCATAGAAAAGAGGTTTCATTGCTTAAAATAGGTGTTAGATGGTTGTTGTTCCTAAAAAATTTATTCATTTTTGTTCTTGTAAAGAGACCTTTTGATGATGTGCTAAATCATAGGCTATAGTGTCTCAATTTTTCACTGAACCTTAGGAAAAGAGGGAACTTCAAAACAAAAAGTTTATATTAGAATAGTAGAGCATTGATTGAGTTCTTTTAGTTGTAAATATTGTACTTGATATTTTGTTTCTAGTTAATGTTGAATTGAATTCCTTCAATTACAGATAAACACAACTTGTACTTGAGTTTAACAATATTGGGTATGCTGATTTAGTCCCTCCATGGTAGTTGAATGCAGCTTGTATTCCATTTTTTTTGTAAAATTGATTGAAGTTTTCTTAGAGGTATTTGTAAATCTTTAATTTTGATCAAATTGTCTTAGGTTGTCTTCTCTATGGTTGGGTGTAATGTGGCATCACGGAGGGTGGGGATGGATGCATTATGTTTTGTTTATCCGAGCCTGTCATAATTTTGAAAAGTAGCATTCCTGATGTTTTTTCTCTCCTTTTCAATAATGTTGAAAAATTTAGAGCTTGGCCAAACAATTTATTTTGCATTTAAGTATGTTGTTATGAAATTTAGCATTTGTGTGTGACTATGCTTACTTTCATTTTGGCATATGTGTGGATATGCTTAGTTAAAAGAAATGTACATGTGGGTAGATATGTTACAATTTTTCTTTCATTGCATATGGGTAGATGTGTAGTGTTCTTTTCTTTTCCCTGCCACATTTTGTGATTAGGCTGCTAGGCACATGGATGCATGTAATATGTTTCATGACTACACTAGATCCATTCGATCCATCTTGTTTCGGGAAGCTAGGTTTCTCGTGCCAGGGTTGAGGCATTGTTCATGTTAGGAAGAATCCTAGGGGAGTAAACACTTCGTGATTGGTGAGGTAAAAGCACATGGGCCACACTTCCATCTAAGATAGTAGAAGGACAATGTTTGATGCCTTTGGATTCTAGATACACTTCGTGACACCTATCAAGTTTCAGAATCTATCATATGGACTTGTATCTTCATCTTTAACAATTATGCTTAGTAACATTCATTTGATGTAATCTTGATTATCAGATAATGTAAACTTACCAGTTGGAATTTATTATTACTAATGTACTTGATGGGCATGCGACATATGTACATTATAATTCAACACCATAGATCATATGATGTAATGTTCATGTGAAATAATAAACAATTTTTTAATAAACTAATTGTATCATTTATTTAGTTAATGGTTAGCAAATGAGTTTTGGATTTTCAACTTTGGTTGTGATTGGTTTGCTTTCCACATTTTCCATTCTCATGTGATGTGGCATCTTTGTTTAGGACATGGTTCTTACAATAGCTTTGAATCTTGTAGCATTTTGAGTTGAAGCTGCATATATCATACAAATCTTAGAGCGGCTCCACTGCTAACCTCCTTACCCAACTATCATTGGTTAGAGATGATAGGAACCATAGAAGTAGAATGATGTTGTCAAGTCCTCTGCAAATAGAGTGGGCATCTACAAGTAACACAGTGGAAGGATTATCCACGAATAACATAGGCATTGTCAAAACATGTTGAAACATATTTTTGATCATTTCTAGCACCGCATATTGTTTACAACTTGAATGGGACATTTCTCGGTAGAGGATCTCATTGTAAATAGCCTATCGCCTAATAAATGTTTTTAATTAAAAAGATTAATTTTCTTTTTTTATATGTACTAAAATAAATGGATAACAATGAACTTTGATTCCCATAATTGGGACAAGATAGAAAATTTGGAATTTGACACTCACCTTTCCCTATTATATGATTTTTTTGTGATGGTGAGATGGTCTTGTCATTTAATTGTCTTTTCTTTGGTTATTTGAGTGTATTTTTTTTATATTTTAAAAAGTACTAATTATAAATATATTTAATTTGTTGGGACTCAAAATCGAAGCCCCAATTTTGAGTACTATTGAGAAATCAAGCCCTATAAATGCTTTTAAATGCATATGTACCCAGCTATCCATTTGAGGCTCGTAAGGTGTTTAATGTTTCTAACACATTCCATGCAGCATATCCACTCATTCCATGATGATTATTTTCCATTTTCAGTAATTTCATGAAGTCTTGTTTTGAGCAATTGTCAAATTTGCATTTTCACATAAGTGCTAAACAACTCTAGGAGCCTATGTTTATCTTTGAATATCTTTAACGGAAAAATGTTTTATGACTGACCACTTTGGGGAAATTTAATATGAATATCAAAGAACCTATGTTCCAAGTTTCAAGTCATTTTGAATCTGTTTGATTAGGTTTCAAACCCCTCAAAGTTGGTAGTTTATTGTTTTCATGCATTTGCAAATTGTGCAAAATTCTAGAAGGCCCTATTTGACAAGTTATAACTTTTGACCAGTTGACCTAAATAAGAAAATTCCTTTTGCATCATGTTCTAGGGGTTAGAGACTTTTAGAATTCCTAATTTGAGCTTATGATGAATCCGTTTGATCAGTTTTCAAATGCGATTCCATTTGCAATTTATAAAGTTTCACTGGTGTCATGAAATGCAAAATGGTTGGTAGCTCTATTCGGGATGTTATAACTTTAAATTAGTGATTGTCTAGATCAAATGGTTACTTCACCTATGTTCTAATTCAAAAATAATTTAAGTGTGCCAATTTTCAAGTCTTGACAAATCCATCTGCACACTTTAGCAGGGCCATTCCATTTGTAAAAAATACTTTTCTACTGATGTTTCCAAACCTGCAAATCTAGGTAGCCCACTTTGACTGCTTACCAAACGTGCCCAGTTATTCATCATGTGCCCATATTTCAGATCCATACTCTCCTCTTGGTAGTGAACTAGAACCCAAGTTTTCGTAACCCCAAATGTCAGTTTGCCTAGTTTTCAGAGCCAAAACCAAACACAATTTCTAGTTTTATGACATGTTTATTTGTAGGTGAATTTAAGTAGGCATGTTCGGAGGTCGATATATTTTGACCCTAATGTTTTAATGTGACAAGATTTTTCAGCCTGTTGAATATGTTAGGGAGGAAAGATATCCAGAGTTTCAGAGCCTGACTAGTTGTTTATGTCAATTTTTAAAGTTAGGCAATAGGCCCTGTTGGCACAAGATCACAATTTGTATAAAGTATGTAAATGAGTTTTTAATGATCAAATTAATTATTGAAATCAAATTTTGACAATTCAAGGTGATCATTGGATCATTATGCAATGTCAGTTGTCCAAAAATAAAATAAAAATTAACTAGACCTGCTTTGGGGTTCGACTGATTCCATCTGATTGATTGAGGATCAGATGTGTTGTGAACAAAAATGGAGCCGAATATATGCAAGGGATTATTTTATGATTTTATAAGTTAGAAGTTGCAATGCTCAAATTTAGTTATATTCTTTTGGGAAGAAAGAAAAATGTAGATTATAGGAAATGTTTTTGGAACAAGGGAGGGATTGAATAATTTTTCAGAATGAATCAAAATACTAAAAGATTAAAAGGTGGAAGTTATTCAATACCCCTTTTGTATTATTAGAGAATTGGTTAGAAGAGCTTGGGTGTGGCCTTTTATTTCATCAACATCTATATTAGGGACAGGGGGTCTCAAGTTCATTCAGATCTCTGACAATGACAATGGCATTCAACATGAAAATTTGCCTATATTATATGAGAGGCACACAACTTCAAAGTGGAGTTCATATAAAGATTTGGAGGGAAAAAGGGATCATATCTATAGCATAAAAAGTATAGTGAAGGGGCAAAATTGTAAGGGGATATTTGCAATGTTGTTGGCATGAAGAGAGGAGGCTACAGTTTTGAAAAGAGGCAGAGGTATATGCAAAGTTTGCACATCCATGGCAAAGAGGCCCACATCCATGTAAGGAGAATTTTAGCATCCATAGCCACATAAAAAAGGGGAACACCTATGATAAAAGCTAGATTGGCAGGTGAGGGGAGATTTACAAAGAAAATTCTCACTATGGTAAATGAAGATGCCATCACAGCCCAAACTCGTAGGAAAGAAAGCTGGAACAACTCACAGTATTGGAGGAGGGAATGACATAGTAGGAAGCCACATAGGAAATGAAATAGGCACCTCATGTAAAGAGGAGGCTCCACATGCAATAAGAACTACAGATCCACATTTTTACAAGAAGCAAGGAGCACCTATGGCAAAAGAAATCCACAAATGAAGAAGATGCAATTTTTAAAGCATGGCAAGTAAATCAAATGTTGCAGTGGGAAGATGTTGCTGCTATAAAAATATTTTGCTTCTATTCCTATAAGATGTCCTATTTTCTCGGAGAGTCCTCCTTTGTGTCCCCAAATAACAACCTGTGGGCACATCTATTGTTTTTCGTGTATTCTATAGTATTTGATGATGGGAGAAGAGGAACACAAAGGTGAGCACTAGAAGAAGTGTCCCATCTATTCTATCATGATCTCTTGCAAGGATTTGTTTACTATTTCAATTAGCAGTGTGAATCAGTATACCACTAGAGAAACTATTGAATTCACATTGCTATCTTGGGCCAAAACCTCTATTATTCCTTTTGAGAAGGGACAATATTCTCTTGGGGCCCTGCCTTATAGCATAGATGGACATTGTAATGCCTTCTCCAAATTTACTTTGACCTCTAATGTAGAGCTATCTTCAAACAAGGCATACAAGAAGGAAGCTTACGCAAGTGAAAGCAACCACATCTCCAATCAATAGCACACCCATGCAAGAAGAAGAATTCATAGTCAACATGCAAGGAAAGTATAGAGGGAGTGGCCCATGATTGAAAGAGAAAAATAGGTCGCATGCCATGTGCAAAGGGGAAACAATGTTGAATGATATATCCCACATTCATAAATTGGGTAACTATTTTGATTTTAAATACTCCCCAATTCACCTTGTATAATGTCTAATGAGGCATGGCTTTGGAAGCTACAAGTTCACATAGTAGGCCCAGCCTATGAAGCGGCCCACTAGGGCCAAAGTCAAAGTATTTTGACTTCTTAAATGTTAGTGGCTTATGTATGCCCGGGAAGCCAAAATCAAGCCTCTATGGTGTTATGCCTAGCGTAAGAGAGTGGAAGGTGGAGCAACTTATCATTAAAACCCTATGAAAGTGAATTCCCAGTGTAAGAGAGGAAGGTGGAGCAACTTATCATTCTGACCCTATGAAAGTGAAGCTTCCCGTAAGGCCATAAAACAAGTTTTAAATGCTCAAGATGCTACGCTAGTGTAAGAGCATAAAGAAAACTTCAAAGTGATTTGATTTCTAGGATCTAGGACTATTACAGAGAATGCTAACCAATTACATAAAGTTAATTTTAAAGCTTTAATAAAGAAAAATTAATGTAATTGCAAATAAGAAAACACAAAATGAGATGATAGAAAGAGAGATAGAGACACAACACATTTGATTTCGGAGTTCGTTCGAGAAGGACTATGTCTCCGGCTCTAGCTCCAGTGGGGGGACTGATCCAATTAACTCCAATAAATCAAATACAAGTTATTTGTGACAATCCCCTTCAAGCACATGCAACAAAATTCCTCTATGTGCAGGAAAAATCACTAAGTCTCCACATAGACAAACTCTCTCTCACCATTTGCATAATTTCTCCCTTCATTTTCTATGCCTTCAAAAGGCCCCTAACCCCTCTTTTTATACAAAAAAATGTCTAATAATAGGGAAAAAAATATTTAGACACTTACAATAGTCTATCTTCGAAATAAGATTCATTCCTATTTTTGAAATTTGTCCTCATACACTTTTTAAGGGTTAATATTTAATAATTGCCTTTATTTAGGCAAGGAGGAAACAGGTTTATTAGACTTTAAACAAAGTCTATACTAAAAATGACTTAAGCCAACCGCGTGGCGCAATGGTAAAAGGCTTTTGAAAGAGCGCGGACTATATGGAGGTCGGTGGTTCCAACCACCGCACTGGCCTTTGGCTTTTAACCCAATTTAGCAGCGTTTAAAAATAATAAAACAAACATCAGTTGCATATGTTTCAAACAGTTGTCGGTGGTGTAATGGCCATCGGCTGGGCTTTAGGGGCCGGTGGTCACGGGTTCAAATCTCGGCGCCGCTTAATAATCACTATATATATATATATATATTTTATTATTATTTTTGAATTATTTTTTGAATTATTCTTTCTACCTCATCATCTCAAACTTTAATCGAACATATCTTTCGCATACGAACTCCATTTTTGATGAAACAAATGCCGCTGGAAAGCTCTTGATGAGATCTTCAATTTGAAACCCATTGTTGACCACTTTTGAGATATTTTTCACCTTTTGATGGCCTCTGTACCTAGTTTGACCAAACTTTGACTAGCTATAACTTTTGCATATGATCTCCTTTTTCGCCCATTTGAATTGCATTGGGTGCAAAATTTTAAGGACTTAAAACTTATGCCATTTATTGGAGTTTTGGAGATACTTCAATTTTTGGTAAAAATATCCCTCGGATCAAGCATCCCCATTGAGAAGCTTTCTAACCACCGAAATTTTGGTTTAGTCGAAAAGAAGGTGAGGGTATTTCTCCCTCACTTTACCAATCTCCATCCATCTTGCCTTGCTTGGATGCATCCTCTTCAATCCCACTCAGAGCTATTCAACTGGTCCTCTTCATGAAGTTCTGACATTCTTGTTTAGGATGACATCTTATGGCAATTCTGTCATGTACTCTGGTGAAAGATCATCAACTGATGGAACCTGAACACTTATGTCCTCATCCAAGATCATTGGAGGCTCATACAATTTCAGATTCTCAACATTGACAACTGAGTAAATTTTCATTTATGGAGGAAGATTAAGGTGAAAGGCATTGGTACCAATCTTTTCCAAGATTTCAAAAGGACCATACTTGATAGGCTTGAGATTCCTTCCTTCACCTTACATTCTTTCCTTATTGATATGTAACCAAACTCTATCACCAACTTGGAACTGATGATCAATGCGATGCTTATCATGGCGAGCCTTGTATTTTGCTTGGCTCTGCTCCAACTGTTCTTCTACTACCTGATGGATTGCTTGGATGTTCTGGATGAACTTTAAAGCCCTTTCCACATCATGGTGTCCATCGATGATGTCGTCCTTTCCAAAAGAAAACTCCATTGGTGTTTTTGGCAAATATCCTAAGCAAGTCTCAAAAGGAGACCTCTTTGTAGAAGAGTGTGCTGCCTAGTTATAAGCGTGTTGCACATAGTGAAGACTTTCATCCCACAACTTAGGATGCTTGCTACAGTAACCTCTAAGAAGATGCACAACTGTCCTGTTCACTACCTCTGTTTGTTTGTCGGTTTGTGGATGGAAGGTTGTACTCTTCTTCAACTTGGTATCCATGAGTCCCCACAAAGATGACCAAAATTCCCCTAAGAATCGAGAATCTTGATTCGATACAATAGAAGTGGGTAACCCAAAATTAACCCATACATTTTGAAATTACAAATGAGCAGTTAGTTCAGTATTGACTTGCTTTTTACAAGGCATTAAAATACACATTTTGCTGAACCGATCAACTACTACATACAAATAATCATGACCCTTCCTAGACATAGGTAAACCCTCCACAAAGTCCATAGACACACTTTTCCATGGATGGGATGGTACAGGTAATGGTGTGTACAAACCCAATTTTCTATTACTTGGCTTACTAGTTGCACACATTACACATCCTTTTATATACTTGGTGACAGTTTCCTGCATACGAGGCTAGTAACAATATTTCTTCAATTAAGGTAATGTCTTACTTACCTCAAAATGTCCTACAATCAAAGAGGTGTGTGCTTCATGGATTACATGTGCCTGTTCATCTTTAGGAATGCATACTTTTCCCAAGTGGTACAACAAATTATCCTACACATAGTAATCTTTCTCTTCCACATGTTTACCCTGAATTAAAGCTACATAGATATCCTTAAAGTCCTCATCATTAGCATATTGTTCCTAAAAAATTTCATGAACCATATAACTATTCTGAAATATTATCAAAGCATTCTTAATAGGAGGCCTAGAGAGCATATTTGCTACTTTGTTATGGGAACCCTTTTTATACTTAATTACCAAATGAAACTGTTGTAGAAAACCCATCCACCTAAAGTGCCTACTTTGTTGCAACTTAGATTGTGAGTGCAAATATTGTAGCGGCTAGTGATTAGTGTGGATTATAGTTTCCTTTCCCATTAAGTAGTGCTTCCATTTTTTAACACTCTAAACTAAAGCATAAAGTTCCTTATCATAAGTAGGATAGTTACTTACTGCTCCTAAAAAAGTTTCAGAGTGGTAGCAGACTAGTTTACCTCCTTGCATAAGTAAAACTCCCATGGAAAACCCACTTGCATCTATCTCAATCTCAAATGGTTGATGTAAATCTGGTAAAGCCAAAATTGGTGTGGTGCTCAACTTTTCCTTCAAAGTGTCGAAAGCCTTTTTTTGTGGACCTCCCCACTGAAAAGTTGCCTTGGTACTGGTCAATGCATGCAACGGTGATGCAATATAAGAGAAGTTTGCAATGAACTTTCTCCAGTACTGAACTGCACCTAAAAAGCTCTTGACTTCTATAACTGTACTTGGCTTAGGCCATTTTACAATACATTCAACCTTTGCAGGGTCTACTTTCAATTGACCATTTCCTATGACATAGCCTAAGTACACTAAAGATGTCTTTGCAAATTTGCATTTTGATATCTTTACATAGAGTTTTTCTTTTCTCAATACATCAAGAACTTTATTTACATGAATTACATGATCATCCCAAGACTTACTAAATACAAGAATATCATCTAGATAGACAATGACAAAATCATCAATAAAAGGATGAAAGACATCATTCATGACTCTCATGAATGTAGCTGGTGCATTACAAAGCCCGAATGGCATAACTAACCACTCATAAAGTCCCTGTTTTGTCTGAAAAGTAGTTTTCCAAATATTATTTTCTGCTATTCTTATCTGATGATATCCACTATGTAAGTCTAGCTTAGTGAAATAAATTGCATGTTTCAATTGATCAAGTAAATCATCAATTCTAGGAAGAGGGTACCTATTCTTTACCATTATCTTGTTCAAAGCCCTATAGTCAATGCACATTCTCCAAGTCTCATCTTTCTTTCAAACCAACACAATAGGAGAACCACAAGGAGAAGTACTAGGATGGATAACTCCTTTCTTGACGAGCTCTTGAACTTGCTTCTTGATTTCTTCATTCTGCAAGACTGAAAAATGGTACATGCCGATATTAGGAAGTGGCGCTTCTGGCTGCAACTAAATTTCATGTTGTATCTCTCTTTTAGGAGGCAATCCCTTCAGTTCCTGAAACAAGTCATCGTAGGTGGAAACAACTTTGACCATTTCATCTTTATATTTTGGATCTCATCCAAATGCCTTAGATGTTTCATCTTCTTTGGCTTTTACAATCATCAGTACAAAATTCTTACTAGAGTTGACTAACCTTTTCATTTGACCAGCATTAACTAGTGCCAGATTAGTCTTAACCTTATGTGCCCTTACAATGTATTGAATTTTATCCTTAAATAGATGATACTTATTTTCCCCCCTATAGAAGATAGCTTGTCGATCATATAAATAGGGACTCCCAAGTATAGGACCACAAATATCTAGAGGGACTACATCAGCTTCTACCTCATCTACAAAGTTTGCAGTGATAGAAAATCTTAACTTACATTGCTTGGTTACCTGTAATTGCGCATCATTGCAAACCCATCCGAGAGGATATGGCTTTAGATGAGGTGTTGTAGTCAGATTGAGCTTCTTAACAATTTCCTCAGATATCAAATTAACTTGAGAACCCATATCAAATAATGTATCAACTTTATTTTTCTTGATGACAACTCAAATGTGAAATAATTCATTCCTTTTCTTATCATTCTTAGGAGAAGAACCTTCACTTGTACTTGCACTTATGCTAGAAGAACTGGTAGCTGATGAAAGAGAAATACCTTTTCCTTTACCTTGGATCCTGGTAGCAACGATCTTTGTTTCATCTCCAGAGTCAGATCCAAGATCCTGTTGAGCTACAACAACAGTCTTTTGTTTGCCTTTATTTCCACCAAATTGCTTCAGCCTCTTTTTAGGATGCAGCTTCCAACACTTAGAATCATCATGCCCTTCTTTCTTGCAATGTGAGCATGTGGGTTTCTCACCCTCTTTCTTTACTATAGCTATCTTTTTATCCTTCCCTTTGCCTTTGGAATTTTCCTCAGACTTAGATGAATTTTTTTCAGACTTATCAATGAAGGTAGCCTTACCTCTTGACTCTAAATGCGTTGCCTAGACACATACTTCATCCAAATTACAAGGATTCAAGATGAGAATAGAGTGCCTTAGGTAAGAATGAAGACCATTTATATACTTGAGTAAAGTGTCCTGGGTATACAATGGGACATTTAATGAAATAGCCCTTTTACAAAACTCATGGGTGTACTCTTGGATAGTTTGACCTTTCCCTTGTCTAAAATGTTGCTAGCTCATCGTTAACTGCTACATATGGCCTAGGGGGTAGAATTGCTTCTTTAAAGCACTAACAAATTCTGACCAAGACATATTTAACTTACCATGTTTTGAAGTCTCATGCTAAGTCTTACTCTCCCACCAAGGTAGAGCTACACCGCCTGACTGAAGAGTGGCTAACTGAATTCTATCAACATCATCTACAAGGTTTTGGACTCTATAGTAGACTTCTATTTGCTGAATCCAGTCATCTAATTTATCGGCATTTAACTCCCCACAATATTTTGGCAAATCAAACTTTACATCCAACTTAATTCAAGGCTTATGTCCACCTTTAAAAATATTAGAAGGCTTAGAATGTGTAGAAGAAGGAGAAGAAGGGGGAGAAGGAGAAGAGGGAGAAGAAGGAGGAGATGGAGGCTCATGATCAAGATCACGATCAATGCCTTTCTTTTTCCCTTTGTCATCACGATCTGCACACCTTCGCATCTTCTCTTCTCTTTCTTGTAACAAAAATTCTAGTATTGTTTGCAAACTTTGGAGAGTCTTTTGGACATTTTGATCTTCTGAACCTTGTCCACCACCTTTATCTTCCATCTGGAATAGTGGATTAATTCTTCATTTTTTGATCTCAAGATTATATTCTTCAAGATCACCTTCACCTTGATTCAACGTAGATCTTGTTAACATTCAAATCTACAATACTAGTCCAACAAAGCTCTGATACCAAATTTGATCTGATTTCTAGGATCTAGGACTATTACAAAGAATGCTAACTAATTACATAAAGTTAATTTTAAAGCTTTAATAAAGAAAAATTAACGTAATTACAAATAAGAAAACACAGAATGAGATGATAGAAAGAGAGATAGAGTCACAACACATTTGATTTCGGAGTTCATTTGGGAAGGACTATGTCTCTGAGTCCAGCTCCAATAGGGGGACTGATCTGATTAACTCCAATAAATCAAATACAAGTGATTTGTGACAATCCTCTTCAAGCACACACAACAAAATTCCTCTATGTGTAGGAAAAATCACTAAGTCTCCACATAGACAAACTCTCTCTCACCATTTGCATAATTTCTCCCTTCATTTTCCATGCCTTCAAAAAGCCCCTAACCCCTCTTTTTATACAAAACAATGTCTAATAATAGGGAAAAATATATTTAGACCCTTACAATAGTCTATCTTCGAAATAAGATTCATTCCTATTTTTGAAATTTGTCCTCATACCCTTTTTAAGGGTTAATATTTAATAATTGCCTTTATTTAGGCAAGGAGGAAACAAGTTTATTAGACTTTAAATAAAGTCTATCCTAAAAGTGACTTAAGCCAACCGCGTGGTGCAATGGTAAAAGGCTTTTGAAAGGGTGCGGACTATATGGAGGTCGGTGGTTCCAACCACCGCATCGGCCTTTGGCTTTTAACCCAATTTAGCGGTGTTTAAAAACAATAAAACAAACATTGCTTGTATATGTTTCAAATGGTCGTTAGTGGTGTAATGGCCACCGGTTGGGCTTTAGGGGCCGGTGGGTGCGGGTTCAAATCTCGGCGCCACTTAATAATCACAATATATATATATATATATATATATATATATATATATATATATATATATATATATTTATTTATTTTTAATTTTTAATTTTTTTTTAAATTATTTTTTTCCACCTCATCATCTCAAACTTCAATCAAACATATCTTTCGCATACGAACTCCATTTTTGATGAAATGAACACCGCTGGAAAGCTCTTGATGCGATCTTCAATTTGAAACCCATTGTTGACCACTTTTGAGATGATTTTTTCACCTTTTGATGACCTTTGTACTTGGTTTGACCAAACTTTGACTAGCTATAACTTTTGCGTACGATCTCCTTTTCTACCCATTCGAATTGCATTGGGTGCATAATTTTGAGGACTTAAAACTTATGCCATTTATTGGAGTTTTGGAGATACTTCAATTTTTGGTGAAAATATCCCTTGGATTAGGGCTATGGTGGTACGCTAATTGAAGATGTCATATGGTCAGAAGGCAATTTAAAAGGCTCTACCAAAATGCATGGTGAGATAATTTCAAGGATTAATATATTAAGTATAGATTAATATATTAAGTGTATATTAATGTGCCAGCATATGGTCATAAAGGAAAACTTGGAGGCTTACGATGCTACGGTGGTAAAAATGGAGTATTAAGTTGAAATTTAAATATTTCAAATGGAAAATGAAAAATAAAGAATTGATACATGTCATTAGCGGGTTGGCGCAAGAGAAAATGAAAATGAAATAAAATCAAAATTCAAAAATTTCAAATGCATATGGAAAAATTTGAATAAATTTTTAAGTTTTTATATAATCTGAGCTCTGTTCATAGCCCAGGAGCCAAAATTTCAAATTGGTTTCAAGGGCACATTTTTTATCCAAAATATGCAGCGCAACATACCGTTGGAACTAGGAGGAAATGAAATTTCTGAATATGAAGTCAATTTTTATACAGGTGCTCACTAGTTCATGCTATAAGTAGATTTATGTTTTCTAGGGCATTCTTAGCAGAATGGGAAAAATTCATCATTGATCATAAAAATTGGTTAGAGGGTAGATATGAAGACTTATTGAAGCTTGAATGTGGGAAAAAACAATTTTGAAAAGATTATATTGCATTCTAGAGGCCATTTAATGGATTTTTTCTTTTGGCCTTGATAAGTGGTTGTTGTTCCATCAAGTATGTCATATACATTATGCTTTTGGGAGCCCAAGGGGTAAAAGATTTGATTCACTAATTGTAGAGAGAGATTAGAGAGATTCTTTTAGCTTCTTGAGGAGGTTTTTCAAGTGGACAGATGTTAGACATAGAGTAGATCCAATAATTCACTCCTCTGTATTATTCTCTTTCTTTCTCATTTGGTTGGTTCCAATTTTAGAGAAGTTCCTCACTACTGTGATACTAGGTTGGCAGTTTTCTCTGTGATACTAGCATGGTTCTAGTTTTCATTGTGAAACCAAGGCTTTTGTATGTTTTGCTTCTTGTCTATTGAGGTGAGCTCTAGTAGTGAAGGCCACACATCCACTTCTATGCAAATTTTCAGTTCATTTTCATGTGTTGTTATTCTGAGATGAATGGAGATTGGTGTTAGATCATGTGAAGTATGTTGAGTTTCATTTAGTGTTACTAGTTTATGTATTTAGTCTTTCCAAGGATGAATATAAAAGGGGATTTAAAATGAATTATCTGAGTTTTCTTATTCTATCTCCTAATTCTTCACATGCTATTGACTTTGAGATTAGATGAATAAGGTTCATTTGATTTAAGGTAGCTTGGATGAGTTGTATGTCAAATCTGTTGTTGCTTTTGATTCAAGGGGTCAAGTAAATGATTCAATGTTCTGATAGGGTTTCTGGGTGTATGGAGGGGATATCTCATAAGAATGGAATTTGGGGATTTCAGTTGACAAACTTAATTGTAAGGAAATTAAGTTAGGTCATCCTGCTAGTAATGACTCTATGTTTCAATGGATAAGGTATTGATCACTAAATCAGATGCAAGCTAGGGTGAAAGTTATTTGCACAAACCATATTAATCAAATCAATTCAATATTCCATGTTTTGTAGTGGGTTGAAAATAATTAACCCTCACTTAGCTTATGAGTTCATAGGTTATGAATTGTAGCTATTTTGTTCCTATGTTATTGCATAAGTATCATAAGATAAAAGAGGTTTCATCTGCTATTATTAGGTTCAAATTTATGTTTAATTGCATGGGTACCATACATCAAAACCTTAAGGTTAACCCACCTAGGTCTTGTAAAGCCCGAAGTGAAGAAGGAGTTATGCCTTATAGTTGGCCCAAGATTGCAGTCAAGTGTATCCATCATGGGAATTTTCTAGTCTTACATGCATTGGTCTAGTTTCTTGGTTAAGTTTTCAAAACTGTTAAATCAAAAGCCAACAAGATGGTGACTTTGCTAGGGAGTTGTGTTGAGATTCATGATAGAAAAACCTTGAAACTCTAAAGGGATTCAACACAAAAAAAGGAAAGACATGGAGAAAGTTTTATATAGTAGTAAGTTGATTTGTTCAATCCATTTCCTTGCTACATTTTTATGTTCCCTAATAAGCTTTATTCTCTTACAACAATAGTTCTTAAATTGGATGCAAATTTTGTTGAGAAGTGAGTATGCCTTCAATGAGTTCAATTTGGTGAGAGTTGCTATTGTAATTTCAGAGTCAAGAAGGTTATGTTTCATTTTTGTGTAGTAGTTTCAAATTCAAGGTAAATATGAAGAGGTGTCTTCTATCTGCTATTGTTTCAAGTCAGTTTGTGGTATCTTCAAGACTAATGAAATTCATGTCTCACTTAATGTGAGTGGCAACTCAAAGCTAATCTCTATACCAGTGTAGTTCTATACATGAATTGTGATTAGTTGTTGTAGGAGAAGAGTAGATTCAAAGAGGTTGAAACATTCAAATGGTTGGTAAGATTTGTGATGTGTTGGTTCAAACAGTTTAGTAAAGAACTAATGAGATTTTGGATTTATTGTTGTAAATAGTGGATAGAGAACTTTTAGCCATCTAGATTTTGAGGTATTTTTATTTTTGTGTATTATCTTTTCAAAAAAATTGATTGATTAAAAGGAACTATTCTCCATCAAGTGAGTTTCAGCACTAAGAGGAGGAGAATGGTGTGATAGGTTTTAAATACTTCATGAGAATAAGTTTTAGCTTGTAAAGTTTTGTGAAGTGTTTGAAGTGATTTATTGGTAGAAGGTTACAAGCCTATTGCAAATTACTAATTAGAATTATTGGTGAATGAGTTTTGTATCTTTGAAGAATGTCAAGTTTCCTTTCATCTAGTATGTAGCCTGTTAGTGAAATTTCTACATCTATTTCTACCAAGCGATATATGCCATTATGTTTTGATGGTGTTCATGGTTTTTTGAATGTTGGTCCTAATGATGTTGGAAATAAATTGCCTAATTTTAGTGGGAATATCTTTTTTAAGCTAGTCATCATGTCGAGTTTTTTAGTGATTTGATGGGTGACTATAAGATTTCTCATGAGGATTTGCACATGAAGTTATTTGTTCAAACTTTAGAAGGTGATGCTAGAGACTAGTTTTCTTTTCTACCAACATGTTCTATTTCATCTTATAGTGAGTTGCATTCCGCGTTCATGGAGCAATTTGGAGAAAGAGTAAGCATATTTGACTCTTATGATAAGTTCTTGAAGATTCATGTTAAGTGTGATGAACTTGTGCCTCAATTCAATATTAGATTTGTAAAAGTTTTGAATGATATCCCTGATTATTATAGACCTAATGATAAAATGTGTTTAGTTGTTTACTTTGATGCATTTGACAAGAAAATGAACTATCTACTAAGGGATAAAGAACCTAGGACATTATATCAGGCTTTTATGACTGCTATAGAGATTGAATACAATCTGAAATATGGATTGACTAGAAGTCATTTTGCTAGAAATGTATGCCGATATAATGTGTTTGAATGAAAGGATGAATGTGGTGTTGATGCTTCAATTCCAAATCAACTTATCAATACCCCTGTTGTAAGTTTTAATCAAGTGGAAAATTTAGATCAAACTGTGTGTATAAGGAAGGTTAGTTTAGTTACAAATGAAGTTACACTTGTTCTTGATGCTACATTAGTAAGAAGCATTTTAGACTTTGATAGGGTTGAGCACTATGTTGATTTTATGAATCAAGGTTTAGTTATGATAGTAAGTTCTCATGATAATTATATGTATGATGACATAACTAATGCTTCAAAATATGAGGTTGCTGTACCTAGATCTCAATCTTGTGCAAGTGAGGAGGTTGAGAATTATGTCTCTAATCATGAGTTTGATATTGTTGACACAACATGCCATGGAGATATAACACAAGATGAAAAGTGTGAATCACATTTATCTTAGCCACAGGCAAAAGAGTAGAGCACACATGTTTGTAGTGTTTCAACAATGGATGATAAGGTGGATTCATTTGATCAATTAGATAGGCAAGAAATGATTTCTTTTATTCATAGATTACATTATGTTGAGAATGTTATAAAATCTAAAGTTGAAAGATATTCATCTCAATATGAGGATGAAGAAGCTGGAAGTGATGTGTCAAGTGATGAAGGTGAAGTTGTTGATTTGATGTATTGTGAAGAAGCCTCATGTGAAGATAATGACGAGAGTTGTGGCTTGAGTCAAGAAGAAGACAGTGATAGTACATGTTCATCTTCCTATGAATTAGATGTGACATTGGAAGAAGAAAGCAATGATGAGAGTGTAGTTTCGCATGAAGATGAAGGTATGATTTCTTGTTCTAAGTCTAAGAATGATAATATATCTCAGTTTTTATGTTATACAAATTAATTTGGATATGAAGAGCTTGTGAGGGATTTGTCCTCAAAGTTTGAAGATAAAGAAATGGTTGATCAATTTTGATGCTAATGGGTTTGAACATGGAGTTTTGAGTGAAAGATTATTAATAGGTTTTATGTTAGACAATGAGGTTGTAGCATATGGTAATGGTTTTAGTGATGAGTCATGCCCTATTCATAGAGTTCATCCTAAAAATAGTAATGAAGGTGATGTAATCATTGATACTATATGTGTGGTAGATGGAGAAGAAAGCAAGTCTTCATATGATTCTAATTTTTTGTCATATGCTATAAGTTTTTGTGACAATACATTGGGTAATGAGTTCAAAGTGTACACTAACGCTTTATATGATGAAGATCCTGATGATGATCAACCCATATTTTGTCCAAATGTTCAAAGAGGATCCTTGCATGGAGTTATCAATCCATTGTTTGAAGAAGACATGGAAGTTGCAAGTTTAGTTGAGCTAGATCTAAATGATGACACACTATCATACTGCTGTAGAAAATTAGAATATTGTCCTTCCATATGTGATACTAAATTTTCTAATGATGTTGCATTTTTTGAGCTTGAAGATTAGGTGTTTGATGGAGTTGTCTTTGAAGAGAAGCTGACACTTCATAGTAAGTTTTATGATGATTCATATGAGGTAAAAACTAATCAGCATTTCAATTGTGAAGATACATCAAGAGGTTATGGAGTGATTTCAGATTTTGATGATAATTTTATGTGTGAAAATAAATTTGATTACTCATCTGAAATCTAGTTGGCAACATTTGAGGAGATGCAAAGTCAAGGTATGAGCGATATATATAACTCATTTGATGAAGCTGAATATAAGGCCTTTGTATTCTCGATTGATGATGCTCATGAGTCAATTTTTAAAGATTAGTTTCAGTTTGATGTTGGTATTCATGAGCATGCTAACATTCTTTTTCATTGTGAGCAAGAGGTTGAAGTTGTGCCAAGTTTTTACCTACACTATGAAAGTAATGGTGATGATTTTGTTTTTCCAATTGAAGAAATGAAAGATGTGTGTCAAATTGGTGAAAATGATATGAATAATATTTCCAAATTACCTCATGAGAATGCAGATGAAAATTAGATTTATGATAGAGGTAAGATTTTTGTTGAAGTTTGGTGGCTCGGGGTCATCGTTTGTACATAGTAGGAGTAGTTGTTTTCTGCTTTCAATAAAGCTATTCGAGGAGAAGTTTTGTTGTCAAGTGTGTGGTCTTCTTCTCCTAGATATCTAAATCCTTTCTATGACTACAAGGGACATGCATCCCCAAATAGATCCACTAATGGGACTCAAAATCGAAGACCCAATTTTGAGTACTATTGAGAAATCAAGCCCTATAAATGCATATGTACCCAGCTATCCATTTGAGGCTTGTAAGGTGTTTAATGTTTCTAACACCTTCCATGTAGAATATCCACTCATTCCATGATGATTAATTGCCATTCCAAGTCATTTCGTGAAATCTTGTTTTGAGCAATTATCAAATCTGCATTTTCACCTAAGTGCCAAACAACGACAGGAGCCTATGTTTGCCTTTAAATATCTTTAACCCAAATTTTTTTTATGTCCCACCACTTTGGGGATATTTAATATGCATATCAAAGAACCTATTTTCCAAGTTTCAAGTCATTTTGAATCCATTTGATTAGGTTTCAAACCCCTCAAAGTTCGTAGTTTACTATTTTCATGCATTTGCAAATTGTTCAAAATTTTGGAAGGCCCTGTTTGACAAATTATAACTTTTGACCAGTCAACCCAAATAAGAAAATTTATTTTGCATCATATTCTAGGGGTTAGAGAATTTTTATGTTCCTAATTTGAGCGAATGATGAATCTGTTTGATCAGTTTTCAAACATGATTTCATTTGCAATTTATAAAGTTTCATTGGTGTCATGAAATGCAAAATGGTTGGTAGCCCTATTTGGATGTTATAACTTTAAATCAATGATTGCCTATATCAAATGGTTAATTCCCCTATGTTCTACTCTGAAAATACTTTAAGTGTGACAATTTTCAAGTCTTGACAAATCCGCCTGCACACTTTACCAAGGCCATTCCATTTGTAAAAAAATACTTTTCTACTGATGTTTCTAGTCCTGCAAATCTAGGTAGCCCACTTTGACCACTCACCAAACATGCCCAATTATTCATCATGAGCCCAAATCATAGATCCATCCTCTTCTCTTGGCAGTGAACTAGTACCCTAGTTTTCGTGCCCCCAAATATTAGTTTGCCTAGTTTTCAGAGCCAAAACCAAACACAATTTCTAATTTTTTGACATGTTTATTTGCAGGTGAATTTAAGTAGGAATGTTTGAAGGTCGATATCTTTTGACCTTGATGTCATCATGCGACGAGATTTTTCAAGCCTGTTGAATATGTCAGAGAGGCAAGATATCTAGAGTTTCAGAGCCTAACCAGTTGTTTATGTCAATTTTTAAAGTCAGGGAACAGACCCTATTGGCACAAGATCACAATTTGCATAAAGTGGGTAAATGAGTTTTTAATGATCAAATTTATGCTCAAAATCAACTTCAGACAAGTCGAGGTGATCATTGGATTAGACAAAACAAAAACTTTATTAATGATGAAAGATTGAATCAACTAATATGCACCAGAGTGCAAATGTTGAACTTGGTGCAAACAAAGTTCCAAAATGAGTTGTGAATGATTCAACATTCACCTTTAGGGTTGTTTTGGATTTTATAGCAAAAAAAAACCTCAAAAAATAAATTTAAGCACCATGCATATCGAACAACTAAAATTTGTATTTAAGTTTTTTCAATGTTTTTAGCCACTAGACCCATGGGTGCTCAAGCCCTGTAGAAGTTGACAAGAAGCCAACCATAGGCTTCCAAATAAGCATGGAAGCTGGAGATATCAAGTAACCAAGTAAGAAAATTGTGCACCAATTATTTTCAATGCATCTTACAAAAGAGATAAGAAAAAATTGCAAAAGAAGGATTCTGAATTCTTATCTATGTATAGACAATGTATCTTAAACAACACATCATCTAGGAAAAGAAAAGTAGGGGCTTCTGATTAAAGAGTCAAAATTTTTGAAAATGAACTTTTGGAAAAAAATTTAGCATTAAGGTTTTAACAGTTTAAACCTCCTAAAACATAAAGGCAATAGAGATTTAAAATGTTGCTTAAACAATTTAACACCATGAAATAAAGGGAAATCAGAAAACAATTGTGTTAGGTAATACCTATTTAAAATTGCAAGATTCAAAAATATTACAGGTGCTTGGGTCTGTAGTTCGACCCATGTCTTCAATAGACTGCATATATGGGCATTGCCCACTAATTTTGATGTCGTTTTAGATCAATTTGAGGGTTGTTATTGCCTTGGTTTTGGGGTTGTTTTCATGACATTTGCCTTCTGGAAGAGCTACCTATGAAAAGGTACATGCAAGAAACACATTGAAAGCATAGACGCCTTGATGAAGATGTCATAAATTATGTCAATTTATTTTCTATAGGAATGGCCAAACCACTGGCAAAAATTAAATGCCCAATAAAAAATGGGAGTTAACTGATAAATTCAAATTTAATAGAATTAATTGATAAACTCATTTTCTACAATTTTTGCTCGAACTCATCTTCTTCTACAAGTCAAACATTTTCAGTGGCTTCTTGGTTAAGCCACAAATGTATCTGGTACCAATAATTCGTAGAAAATATAAATTAAATAAATTTGTACTTGTACAAGTCTAGTGTACTTGAAGTGACAATTGTTCAATGATATTTAATTTATTTGACAAGAGCTCTTGGGAACTGGAGTCATTTAAAATGAGAGTATCCATGAAGTTGAAAAATGGAAATCATATAAAGAGAAGAATAATTAAAATAGCTTTCGTGTTTGTTTTATTTTAAAAATAGTAATTAAATATGTGTGGAAGGAAATTAAAGCTTAATATTATTTTAATATTTATTTAAAAAAAAAATTTTAAGTCAATATGTTATTTAGTTTAAGTGCTCAAAAACTACTTATATCTATTATAATCACTTTTAAAAATTATCTAATTTTAAATAATGTGTTAACTAATTTTTACTTTTAGATTTATACAATATTAAAAATATATATTATTTTTAAAAACAAAGTTATAAGTTATATATTATTAAAAGAATAAGGCAAGAGTCTACAAGACAACAATAACTTGTGTGGGAGGTCTTGGGTTCGAATCAACTCAAGATTAACACATAAAAATAATTAATTACAATAAATAATAATAACGAATCTAGACTTCAACCTATTATCCATATATATATATATATATATATATATATATATATATATATATATATATATATATATATATATATATATATATATATATATATATATATATATATATATATATATATATATATATATATATATATATAATTAAAATAACAAATTTAATTAAAGATATATTTTCATAAAAATAACTTTTACGTAAATTTAATTTAATTTTTAAATTGATTTAAAACTTAACAAATAGTAAAACTTTAATTTGTTAAAAATTGTACACTTTCAAATTACACAAATTATAACATTCGACTTTAAAAGTAAAAACATTAGGTAAATTCTTTATAAAAAATGGTATAAACTACTTAAATGCCCCTTTATACATTTTTTTGTTTAAGTTAAAAGTTAATAATAGTAGTTGAAGTACAAGTGGCTACAGCGAAAAGTAATTTGTTCTTATTTCTTTTTCTTTTTATTTTTATTTTTTCAACTTGAAAAAAGAAAATTGGTTCTAGACCAATGAAAAATGAGAAATTAGATTGTGAAAATTGAATTTAAAAATACACATCCACAAAATCTTAGCTTTTGATATTTTTAGCTACCATCAAATTAATGCAGGGATATAACGAAAATATTAGCAAGGACTACTAAATGCAGAAAAATGTGTGTAATCTTATTGCTGCATAGTTATTTCGATTTACTATTAGTTGTGATAAAACACTAATGCATTCAGTTTGGATTTTTTTTTTTTAATCATTTTGAGATCACATTGTTGATGTTCGTGCTTTGCTCGTCGACAAGTGATTTGTTTTCTTATTGCTTTTGAGTTTGTCACTCTATCTTTTACCAAGTTTTTAGTAATCCATAACTATTTTCATATTTAAAATGTTTCAAATTTTTAAAAGTAATTATATGTGGGTTCTTTGTTGATGTGTTTATTATTAGTTGTAGCCAAAGGTAGGTTACTATTGCTTTAATTATATGTGGGTTCTTTTTTGATGTGTTTATTAGTCCATGCCTTGTCTATAAGGCAGGGAACTAATGTTCTCGGTGGTGGTGCATAATTCATTTTTATAACTGAGGTCATTACTTTACTAAAGTTAAAAAATGATTTATTTTTTAATTAATTATTTCTATTTTTTCATTGGCCAACTCCATTTGTGCTAGGGATAAAATTGATTTGCTGAGATCAAAAATTAGAAAAATAAAACTCTAGAATGTTCTTGAATTAGTCTCATGTTGATGATAATTTAATAGATTGCATGTTGTAGACACCTAAATTTGATTACACCGCTTTGGTAATCCTATTTAGTTATCTCTAAAGGCATCATTAATTAAATTCCTATTTATTTAATCCTTTGCCATCCCCTAGCTGATTAATTTAATTAATCATCTATAGTCCTAATTGATACATCAAATAACTTATCATTTATCAATTAAATCCTATTCTTCTATCTAATTCCAAAATCCTCATTTATTAAATAAATCTATTTGATAAATAAAGCCCTGAAACCTAATAAACCCCTAATGTGTTCCTAAATCCTCTATTTAGCCTAATCCACCCCATCCACCCATACTAACCAAGCTTAGTCACTAACTCACCCACCCTCATGAATGCCATCCACTTGCAAATCTCTAACAAGCCTAATCTAATCCTAAACCATCTCTAATCCCCCCCTTAACCTTGTCACATTCCCTAAGAAAGCTTAAGACTTTCCTAAGCCAAGCAAAGTCAACAATCTCAACTCCCCCCAAAATATCCCAACCACTAAGCCTTCAATACTCTTACAAATCCATAAAGACTCTTACAAGCACATTCATTGCTCTTACAAGACATTTATGAAGCATCTTTACAAAGATATTATCCCTTGAGCCTCCTTTGTTGACTCATCCTTGCCCCTTCCTCCACCCACTCACCCTGTGACATGTGTCACTCCCTGGTTGGTGCTAAACAAGCACAATCCATGTGCTCCCCTTTGAGTGCATCCTAGCCCTCCTTAAGCTTTCATCTCTCCTTGCATCTTAGCCCTCCATCCCTCAAGCCCTTAGCTTATAAATTGAATCCCCTCCCAAGCCATTTCAACAACAACCTTTGAGCTAAAGTTATAATGCCATTTTAAGACCAAGTTTTACAACAAAGCCATCATCCACACCCAAATCCAAATCATCCATTGAAGCCATTTTGAGCATTTGAGCATACATACCAAACCTATCAAATAGACTCATCCTCAAATCAAGAGAACAATCTCATTGAGAGAGCCCCTTAATGGCTCACATTCTCATTTGAGTTCTGTTTCCTCTTAGTCTCTCTTAAAGTTTATATTAATCTTTGTTAGTTAATGCTTTGTTCCTTTAATAGATTAGTATTCATTGCTAACATATTAGTGTATACACATGTCACTTCCTTCATTAAAATGAGATCAATTTAGTCTGAACACCATACTGCTTACAGAGATCAAACATAAACTAGAAAAATAACGAGCAATAGTAGCCTGGGCACAAATACCTCAGAAATGACATTCATTGAAATTTTTTTTGTCAAAAACAGGTAGTCTTGAGATAAAAACCCATGATTACTATTCATAGGAAAATATTATGAATCAAAGTTTTTTCTTAGCAACAATTTTGCCCGCCTGCTATGTCAATCTCTAGTGGTACCACTTACAAATCCCAAAGGCATTCAACCATTAAAAATAGTAAATAATAAAATCAAACATTGTGCTTTCTCACAAACTTAGATTGTATCTACCTCATCAAATCCCCCAAGAATAATTCAAAATAGATGAGCGTCAAATCTAATTCTCACAAGAAAACAAAGCAGATGTCACCCAAATTCATTCCTTCCCATGCTTAACTAGGTTTGAAAGAAAATCTATTTAAAAAACACCAATAATAGTTTTTGGATGATATCTAGTGCAATGAACATACAAAAAAATGATAAACTATCATTGGCAAGTGCAAATGAGAGTGCAACACACAAAGAAAGGCACTAAATTCAGGGAAAGAAATAGGAAAAGTAGTAAATATAGCATGGAAATTAATTTAATTGAAGTGTTTTTCTCAACTAAAAACTATGAAAAGAAGGACAAGTTGAGAAAGATCATTTAGTATGTGTCAGTCAAAAAAGTGCCGCCTTTAATTTTTTGGGGCACTATTACTATCATTTCTTTTCAAATGTAGCAATATTTGTGGATTGGCATGGAAAATATTCCTAATTAAGTTGCATGGTAATTAATTAATTTGGTGACAATACATTTGAATTGTTACTAAATTCAAGCATTGTGCATCTTTTTTATACTTAGCTAATTATTTAGTTTGACTGCTTGCCTCACTCTTACCTTAATAAGCTTTGAAAAAAAAAATCTATTTCTATGTAGTATGGTCTTAATTATTAGTAAGGGTATTTTTTTTATAAATTTATTTTAGAGAGGATAAATGTGGAAACATATTGAACATTTTGCTTACATATAACATACCTAAACAATACTAATTAAAAAAATCAATAACTATATTCAAATATAACTTATTGTTATGTCAATTTAAGACCATCAATTGTATTCATTTATTAACATATAGAATAGAATCTATAATAATAAATATAAAATAGTTAAAAAAATTTAAAAATATAGAAAACTATAACTATTAACTAAATTATATAAATTTAGTAATTTACGAGTACGAGTGACGATAACAATCACCACCACCACAACTTCTATTGTCTACAAACCTAAACCCATATTCTACTTCCCACAAAAGGCAAGGACTCTAGCTCCTTCAGAGCTCTTGTTATTACTTACTGCCAAAGGTAGGTTACTATTTCTTTCATTCCATTCAATTCTTTTTCTAATTTTTCATTATTTTTTAAATCACATTTTTCATTCATTCTATTGGACCATACTATTTTTGGTAGGGAGAAAATTCAATTTTTTTACAACAAAAATACAAATATTTTCTAATCATGCATTAATTATAACTTTATCTTTTTCATTAATTACAACTTTATCTTTTCCACATTTGTGACAAATTGATTATATTTTCAAAAAGGTAATATTTTTTATCTTCCACCTTACACCACTTTGAACAAAAATGAATGTCTAATCAAATATTATTTATCACAATTTATTTTTCTTACCAAGTTCAAATATAGAGTTAAATGTTTTATATTTCTTATTAGTCCCACTTTTTTAAAGGCAAGACTATCTTGCCAAGTGCAGGTGGCTCGTCAATGGTGCATTGGTGGCCACTGGGCAGTGCCCATTTAAAATGCTTTTAAAGCATTTTTTGTGATTTTTAAATTATTTTTTTACTTTTGAAATCTATACGACCCTCAAGAGGCCAATTTTTTTTTCAAAGGCTACTGTGTCCAAAATCATTTTTTTTTTAAATATGAATTTCAACTATACTAGGCCTTCTAAGCATGATGGTGACATTCATTTTTCCCCACATTGCACCAAAAAAAGGTGCCTCCTCCAAATTGAAGAGAAAAAACCACAAAAAGATGAGTTTTTCATCTTTGAATGACGGCTTCAAGATCTCTAGACCAGACAGTAGTAGGAAAGCTTTGATACCATGTAGAAGTTGAGAAAACCAACTTCATAGTTTGCCAAGAATACCTACATGCAAATGACCTGTTGTTGAAAGAAAACCAAAGAGGGAAAAAACATGGCTTAGAAATCTCAACAGAGTAAGATCAAAATGTATTCCAAGATAATGAAAAATAAATTATAAGAGTTCAACCTTAAAGGTGAACGAAACCCTAGAAAGGGAAATACAACTAGTTTGCACAATATAATTAATGTAAAATATTAATTATATGCACCTAAGAGATAGCTTAAGTAAACTAGAGTAATGGACAACTTAATTAATTAAATCAAGATGTTCTAATTAATAAGCATAAATAAATAATTAAGCTGAGAGGCTTCTACAATGGGAGCACATTTCGCTGTAAACAATCTAACATTTTTAAAAAATTTGACAGGTAGTTGAACAGTTATACCACGTCCTTTATTGAAATTCCATTCAGACTTGACCAGCAATGTTTAATATTGATGCTTCCCATTCCCTCATTAACCACATTGTATTTTTGGTTTGAAGGATTCGATATTTCCAAACACTAAACACGCGTCCTACAAGTACGTAATTTCAAATGTCAGGTAATTGCAAATGTCAGGTGAAGCCGAGTCATCATCAAATAACAGATTATTGTTGATAATGTAAAGACACATTTAGACGTTTCTAAATATATTTCTTCATCATTCACTCCAGTAAGAAGAAAGCCAATAATATGTTATGACAAGAAAACCAAACATCTTGCCTTATGCTCCATTTTTACGCGTTACATGTTTTCAATTCTTTGAAGTTGAACCATCACACATCAACATTAATCTGTTATGACAAGAAAACCAAACGTCTTGCCTTATGCTCAATTTTTACATGTTACATGTTTTCAATTCTTTGAAGTTGAACCATCACACATCAACATTATATATGGCAAGAGCCTATTTTGTTTTCTATTGAACATTGTATTGAACGACAGGATCAATATTCTAATTTCTATTCAACATTGGATTGAGTAACAGGATCAATATTCTAATTTCTATTCAACATTGGATTGAGCAACAGGATCATTATTCTGAGTATGTATGTTTATGTGTTTTGATTTCTTCTATTTAAGAAACTTTTATTATGTTGTCTTTTCTTATTTTCAAAGCTCTATAATTTCCTTAATTTTTCTTAGAAACTTTGATAGAATAGAAATTCTTCTCAATCAAAAACATTGTAGATTTGTATTTCTTACATTTTAGAAACTTTTATTGTGTAGTTTTTTCCTATTTTGAAATCTGCATAGTTTCCTTAAATTTTCTTAGCTTCTCAATCAGAAACATTGTAGATTTGTATTTCTTCCATTTTAGAAACTTTTATTGTGTAGTTTTTTCCTATTTTGAAATCTGCATAGTTTCCTTAAATTTTCTTAGAAACTTTGATAGAATAGAAATTCTTCTCAATTAGAAACATTGCAGATTTGTATTTCTTCCATTTTAGAAACTTTTATTGTGTAGTTTTTTCCTATTTTTAAATTTGCATAGTTTCCTTAAATTTCCTTAGAAACTTTGTTATATTAGAAATTCTACTCAATTGAAAAATTGCAGATTTCTTTCTATTTCTTTCTCTTCATTCAAAACATTAGATTTTTAGAATTTAGATATTATAGTATTAATTAATCTAACTTTTTTATTAGATTATTTGAATCAATGATTATATTCCTCTATCTATTATTAAAATAATATTACAAAGCTATTTGAAAATGGAAAACGCATGATAGATGATTTGGACACAAAGCTTTCAAAGTTTTAGGTTTTAACCATGGGATATATAATTAAGTTTCTAACATCCTTCTTTCAGAGCTAAAAATAGTAGGATTAATAATTTGGTTTAAGAATCTAGGAAGCCGATTAATAATGGTAATTGTTTGCAATTTTTTATAATTATATGTTTTACAATTTTTAATTTTTTTTTAAATAAATAATTTGTTGTCAAGAAATATATTAGAATAAAATTATGATTTATTTAAATTAATATTCAAAATATTTTAACAAGAATAAAAATGTAGTAGTAGATGGGTTCATTACTATTGAGAGTGGTGTTTCTGAGTAGATCGTCAAGTCAGGAGCAGAGCTCATTTTAGAGATTCCAATCAGATTGGTAGGGTAAGAAAATCCACTCATTTATGTGCCTCTATAATTGGTTTTTGTTCTAGAATGAGCATTTCATTGTATCTGGCTGAGAGGTGAGCTACGAAGCAAAATTTCTTCCTAGTACAAAATCTGGTTACATTGTGATCATTTACAAGGTCAGGAAATTTGCCCGTAATGATCGAGCCTGTTCGATAGTTGTTTAAAATTGTTGTGGAACTCGAAAAGGTAGCAGTTTTGTATAGATTCGTTTTGGTATTCTTATTTGTGATATGTCAACTATGAGTGGAGTTGAAGGTCATGTAAATTTTAATTAATTTTGTAAAAGAAGAAAACAATCAATAGTTTGTAGATTGATGGTACATAATCAAGTTTTGAAGCTCTACAATAATAATAGTATATTCTCACATGTAACAGATTTTCAATGAGAGTACAATTTACAAATTTTCTATTAATTTTTTTCCAAGCATAACATGGCATCTACATTTGAGTTTTATGTACCATAGTAAAGGAATGAGTTACAACAAATATATGTTGTAATATTAAACGTCCACTTTCTATATTGATTCTATATATTTCTCTTATACTTTTTTATAAGAATTTGTTTTTCTTTCAATTAAACAAACAGAATATTAGAAAGATATATAGATATAGTAAAACTTTTTACTTTTCTAATTGAAATTGAAGATGTTTCTAAAGAAGTGAGAAACTTTTTCTTTTTTCAATTGCAATATTAGAAAAATATCATGTAAATAAAAAATATAATAACAACTTTATATTATTTTTGAGTATCTCATTTTTAGAAAGTTTAGAGAAGATCTAAAAAAGCTTATAGGAAAATAAGATATTTCTAAAAAATTACATTGCATGACATGTTTCTATATTTTCAACTACGTGATGTTTCTTAGATTTGAAGATTGTGTTGTTTCTTTAAATATCAATAATTGATAAGTTGTTAACTTTTTTAAAATTTAGTTTCAAATTAATTTATTATTAATAATTTGTTATGATTATATTGAATTATTAATTCTATGATATTTCTATTATTTTATTATTTAAAATATAGTGTTTCTATGATGTTCTATTTTTATTTCTAAACTTTACATATTTTGAATTAGATATCTCTTGGCTTAATTTAAAAAAATATAATTCAATTTTGTAATAAATAATTAAAAACTAAAATGATCATTGATTTTGATTTTGATATAAATATTTAATCTATTTTAAAAATTTAATTAGAAATTTTATATAATTTAAATAGACAAATATGAGAGAGAGGTAAGAACAAGGGGAGAGGGAGGGTGTGTGTGTGTGTGTGTGTGTGTGTGTGTGAGAGAGAGAGAGAGAGAGAGAGAGAGAGAGCTATTAAAGAAACTATTAAAGAAAAGTAAGTTCTATTAAATGTACTTGATTCTATATTTTAGATATATAAATGAAATTAATAAATATAGAGAGAGGGGGGGGGGGAGTGGGGAGGTTGTACATTATGAGTGTGAGGCATGAAGTAAACACTATGTGAGAGATAAAGATGCACGAGACAAAGAGAGCATATAGTAATAATAAGAGGGGACATGATAGAGGGTGTGTGCATGTGTGTGTGTGGGGGGGGGGGGGGGGGGGCATGAGAGAAATGAGGGTGACATAGAAAGAATGTGAGAGATAAAGAGATATGAGGAGGGGACATGAGAGTGAGATAAGAGGAAATATGATGAGAAACATGTGCAAGAGATATTGTGAGATAAAGATACATGAGTGAGAGATATGGGGTAGATATAGAGGGTAAATAGGGGGAAGAGATTGTGAGAGGAGGCAAAGGAGAAACTTAAAGAGATTAAGGATGTAGAGAGGGAGTGAGATGAATTAAAGATAAATGGTAATAAAGGATAGGATATGGTAAATAGGGGTGGAAATAGCAGAAAGGGCAAAATGAGGGAAGTTATAAGGTAGAAAGAGACAACATCGAAGGGGAGAGAGATGAGGTAGAGAGAAAGAGAATAATTAGGGCATAAAATGGATGGAAATGATGAAGGGGGAGGAATTTTTGAGATAATGATGAGGGGAAGAATTTACACACACACACACACACACACACACACACACACACACACACACACACACACACACACACACACACACACACACACACACACACACACACAAAGAGAGAGAGAGAGAGAGAGAGAGAGAGAGAGAGAGAGAGAGAGAGAGAGAGAGAGAGAGAGAGAGAGAGAGAGAGAGAGAGAGAGATGTGGCAAGTAGGGATGGATGATATAAATGAAATTAATAAATTGGGACAAACTTTAGAAATGAAGTCAAAATTAACAAGTAAAGTCAAACCTTTGAAACAAAATCAAGCATGTGTGTGAGAGAGAGATAGGGAGAGGGAGAGAGGGGCGGCAGGAGATGTAGATATGTAGAAGGGGAGTAGGGAAAGATGAGCTAAATAAGAAAAAGAATAAATAAGGCCCAAAATAGATGTATACAATGGTGGGGAGAGCAAGAGTATGATGGACAATGATGGATAATGAGAGTAATTATGGAGGGAGAGATGTATTTATGTAGAGAGAGAGGGGGGGGGGGGTACATTATGAGGGTGAGGCATGAAGTAAACACTATGTGAGAGATGAAGATACATGAGACAAAGAGAACATATAGTAATAATAAGAGGGGACATGATAGAGGGTGTGTGTGTGTGTTTGGCGGGGGGGGGGGTTGTGGAGGGGGGCATGAGAGAAATGAGGTAGACATAGAAAGAATGTGACCGATAAAGAGATATGAGGAGGGGACATGAGAGTGAGATAAGAGGAAATATGATGAGAAACATGTGCAAGAGATATTGTGAGATAAAGATACATGAGTGAGAGATATGGGGTAGATATAGAGGGTAAATAGGGGAAGAGATTGTGAGAGGAGGCAAAGGAGAAACTTAAAGAGATTAAGGATGTAGAGAGGGAGTGAGATGAAGTAAAGATAAATGGTAATAAGGGATAGGATATGGTAAATAGGGGTGGAAATAGCAGAAAGGGTGAAACGAGGGAAGTTATAAGGTAGAAAGAGATAACATCAAAGGGGAGAGATATGAGGTAGAAAGAAAGAGAATAATTAGGGTATCAAATGGATGGAAATGATGATGGGGGAAGAATTTTAGAGATAATGATGAGGGGAGGAATTTTAGAGAGAGAGAGAGAGAGAGAGAGAGAGAGAGAGAGAGAGAGAGAGAGAGAGAGATGAGAGAGAGAGAGAGAGAGAGAGAGAGAGATGTGGAAAGTAGGGATGGATGATAATTAGGGTCCAAAGGAGATGGAGATATGATGTGTGTGTGCAATAGAGAGGGTGGGGAGAGGTGATGGAAAAAGGGGTGGGGAAGATGAGTTAACTAGATTCCAAAAAAAATAGATTTATATGTGATAAGGAGAGAGGAGAGGGATGTGGGTGATACATGAAGTAGACATTGTGAGAGAGGGTAAGATATAAAGATACATAATATAGATAGAGTATACAATAGTAATATGAGGAGACATGAGAGAGAGGAGGGGACATACATGTGAGAGAGTGAGAAAAGAGGATATAGGACAAGAGACACAAGGTTGACATAAATAGATAAATTATGAGAGGTTAAAGTGCCTTGTGAGTGAGAGAGGGTGAGTATGTTAGGGGGGATGACAATTGTTGAGAGGAGTGAGGGGAGGGAGTTCAAGAGTGTAATTAGGGAGAAAGAGAGAGGGAGAGAAGAGGGAGAAGCTGAAAGACATGACATAGAGATTAATAGTGACTGGGGGGATGAAATGGTCAGAGGGTGTGGGTAAAAAAGAGAAAGATGAAAGAGTGTGAAGAGCTGAGGTAGAAAGAGACAACATAGCTAGAGAGAGAGACGAGGTTGAGAAAAAGAGAGT